>JAGDQO010000454.1:0-47679 GCA_018342035.1 Solanum appendiculatum
TTTTTAACTAAAATATAGTTTTTGAGTTTTTTTTTTTTTTTGTTTATAAAAAAAAGTTGTAAAAAATGAAGAAGAAGAACTCATCAATTATGACTTCAATAATAATTCTATCGATGCAATCTCTCATTAAACACATTCTTATTAAAGAGACTGTTCTAAAATACGAGAGGATTATATCAAAGAAATGCTAGTTACTACCATTATTATTATTTGTTATCTTTGCATCATTAAAATATTCGGTATGGTATAATTAATAATTTTATTAAAATATTCGGTTAAGGTGGCAAACAAAGATGGAACAATTTTTGAACTATTCAATAAGAATACAGATTTTCACTTGAGACAATCTGTATTCTTATTGAATAGTTCAAAAATTGTTGACCCCATTTTCCTTTTGCATAAAACCATAGCACTGATTATCTGGTCCTCTGAATGTGATAAATAACAGAGTAAATAAGCATTAAAGAAAATTGACATCCCTAGCATCAAACCTAAATTTTTGCTGATCACAATGAATAAATCATGTGGAGAAAACATAGATAAAGGTACAAAATGGGGGACGAAAATTGAAGCTCTGAAGACGAGAAAAGCAAGCAGGCAAATCATGATTGTACCTGCTGTGCTTGTTCCTCAGAATAGAGTACTGCGAAAAGGATTTCAACTTTGTCACAATAAACTTCCGTACCAGAATTGCTATAATTGATCTAAGGCACGGGGCTCTACCTGTAGAGTCTGATTAAGTCTTTTAAGCCTTTAATGCAGCTTTGTGCATCATCGTTTCTTTGTGGATCTGGTGGCAACTCTTTTCGACAAGGTCAAGCAGCTTCTCCAAATTAGAAGCCCAACAATTCAAGATGTCATTGCTGTCTTTTGATACAACCATTTCAGATAGGTGCTTCTCTGCTTCCTGAAAAAAACAAAGGAAAAGAAGATAACGATCACCAGACAAATGTATGCTATGAGAAGGTAAAACGATTATGTAACAGCTGCAACATCTAGACAAACGGTGCTCAATGAAGAGAAAATAGAATGGTGATTGGTTTTCAGTTCCAACATTTGAAAGTTAGTGCACAGAAGGTAAGAATTCTAGCAACTCTCCACTTAGTTATGTCAACAGCATTTTTTTTTCACACTGTTAACCTTCTTTACTATTTTAGTGCAAAGGTGTAGCAAATTTCCCGCCATCAGCAAGAGCCATGGTAATCAATTGCTTCAGAAGCAGCCTAAAGCAAAAACAGGAAGATACCAAAATAATCAATTAGCCTGAAGTTGGTCTCTCACTAGTGTAGAGGGTGGAAGAAAATTGTGAAGTTTTTTTACAAAATAACAGTTGTTGGATAAAAAATAAGAAATATTTCCTTCTGACATGCAAAATTCCACATTTATTGAAACATAAGAGACTAAAAAAAGATAGTCAAGTAGTAGAATAAGGTTATAATATACACTCGTTACTTGATATTCTGTTAAGAGTTTCAATTTTGAAATGCAAGAAACAAATCAAATAAGTAAACATTGCAACAATGCAAAACCCGATGAGCCGGACTTGAATTCTATTGCTCCAGCCAATTATTGTGTGTGATAAAATTTGACTAGAGAGGAAGTGTAAGATGGCTCAGTTGACACTTCCACTATATTAGTAATTGAAGAAAATATTAAGACAGTTTCTGAAAGCTAATTTGTTATGGAAACATCGGATGAATTTGTGAAAATTAAAGAACTTAGATTCTTGAAGTTTCTGAAAGATGCAGAATGATATTATTCATGGACTGCTGGCAAACATCCTTGAAGTCACAAAATAGAAATTGCTATATAAACTTGACTAGAGCCAGAGGAAGTATAAATTATTTATCATCAAATGGCCTATAACCACACGGCATGAAATAATTCCACACAAGGAGTTGATGGCAATTGGCAAAATTTTGAGAGACCTTACCCCACAACCCAAATATACAAATGCAAGGATAGTATCTCCATAAACATAGTTATTCCTTGTTTCCTTTTTTTAATAAGGAGCAACAATAAAAATAAAGCAATAGAATTCGTTGCACGAAACCTGAAATGAGAAATTTCTGAAAGATTTTTGTCCTCCAAAGTTGAGTTATGAAGACTTGATTGCATAGAATCATGGGGAGACAATACCAAGTACCAGCAAATTTTCCTCAGAACCTACATGAAATAACAGAATTCAGCACGCTGGTCGATCAATCATTATCTTCAAGATTTGGAATCTCAAATACAATGAAGAGCTCCTCTATCTACATTTATACATCTCTACAAATTGAAATGTTCTTAAAAATAAAAAATTATGCCTGCTCCATTAAGAAAGGGCCTCTAATTACAACTTAAGTTGCCAAAATATAGTACATTCTACTTTATTTATTGATAATGGAGTTTATTTATCAATTAACTTCAAGTTACCAAAACAGAATACGTCCATCCATCCCACAGATTTTTCTCCATATAATAAAATCTTGGGACTCAAAAACCATTAAAAATAATATCACATTTATTTAATATTCTGGAGAACAATCAATGGTCTGCAGAAAGAGCTTTATCCTGACTAATGACCCTTCCTCATTAGCCTTTAAGTTTCTCTTTGTATTATTCACACTTCTACATTCACACAATCTTGTTTTCTTCTTCATATAATTATCGTTAAGTTCTTATGCCACGGTTCGAAATTTGTTTTTTGCCTAAGCTATGTTACAGTTGTTTTTACACAGATAAATTAGCATAGATGCCTATTACACTTCAAGATGTCATTGAAAATACGAGAAGGAAGCCAAAGTCCACTGATCAACACGGGTAAACTAAGAACCTGTATGAATTGGGCTTATTTTAGGTATTTTTAAGCCGAAAGGGCTTTTAAGCACTTTACAGCATCGGTTTGGGTAAGATTAGAAAGTAATTTTAAGCACTTGTTTTTATACAAAAATAACAAAAATAAGCCATAAAGTTAGAAATTGGCTTACAAGTCATAAGCTATAAACCCATCCAAACAGGTTCTTACAAATTATAAAGCTCTCCTTTTTTCCCCATATAATCATCTTTCTTACAGATGAAAAGGATGCCTACCCCCTTATCTAGAAAAATGAAAAGGATGCCGACCCTTATCTCGTGAGATTAAAAGAAGCCTGACTAGCTGCATAAGACTAAAAAAAGCCCAGCTCACAATTATCATATGATACCAGAGAAAAACCAATCCTATGCCTTCTCTTCTTTAATAATTCGTTTCCCAGAAAAAGGGAAGAAAGACAGAGTGTGTTTTTATGAATTTGATATATTTGATGGTTTTGTAGCACTTCTACTTGATTTAGCAATTAGAAGTTTCATGCAAGGGTAAATTGATTTAGTTGTCACCTAATTTTGAAGTTATGCAACAGTGATATATCTGTTTCAACAGAGTAATAATTCCCAATCAATTTTACTTTAGTCAGAATCAGTACCTTATATTGGTAAATCAATTTAGTTGTCACGTTATTTTGAATAGTGTTTTTTTATGAAGTGAAATATCATTCAAGGCATCCAGGGAACTGATATTATGCAGCAAAATGATTATTGTCATATTTTTCTGTAAAAAATTGTGCTGATTAACCAACACTACATTTCATAGTTGTACTACTTTAAAATTTCAAAACAGATTGCCCATCGGATAATACCACAATCAACATCTCAAAAGTGTAAATTATGTAGAATGTGAGTACGCATGAAAGGGACCACTTACTGGTACCCACTGTGCCGGGTCTTTTTTCACGGAAGGGATCTCATAAATAGCCTTGTAACAGTGACATATTTCTAAGTAATCATTGCTATGTGAGTAATACCTGCAACGGAAGCATGCAACGGAAGCAGAATAAATGACTCACTAGTTTAAGATACAAAAATGCAAAAACAGATCACTGTAAATAAGTAAGCATCTCAGGCATTAGGTGTCATGCCCCGAGAGGGTACCCTAGGCGTGGCCGGCACTTGGAGACCATTGTTGGTCCCAAGCGAACCAGTTGGTCTGACCACTAATTCAATCACTCAGCGGAAGACTTAGATAAAGCAAGGAAAACACTCGAGTGGGCTAACATTCAACAACGAAGAGTTCAGTGATGACTGAAATCAACACCAACTACTCAAGCTGAATCTAATCTATGTCTGAAAGCCTCTAACTGACTTGAGTTGATGGGACATGCCCCCGGCTAACTCTAAGAAGACTGAAACTTAAAGTAAAGACTGAAAAGCAAAGCATGTCTACTGTCCTCGAACTATGAGGACTCACCACTGAAGCTGCTGAGTATGAACTAGAAGTCGAGCTAAACGCGGTCTGGATGATGAGCGCCTGAACCTACATCATGAAATGATGTAGCGCAAAAGTATGCGTCAGTACTTTGAATGTACTGAGCATGCAAGATATGGATACTAAACTGAACAATATAAACTGTATAATATAACTGAACATGGAATAAACTGTACTGAAGTATAACTGAAAATTGGGCTAGATGCAATGACTAATCATGAAGATAACATGTTGAACTGTATACTGAAGTAATTACTGATAACATGGTCAATGCATTAAGAGTATGACTGTGGGAGCTACTGTTAACCGACATAAACCACGTGAGCTAAACGTGGAGTTCGATGTATACTCCCCATCGAGAGGACCCAATATACCTTGCCAGGGTATAAAGGCATGACTGTGGCGTGATCACTAAAACTGATGCCCAACAGAGGGGACTTCTGAACCTACGTTGGCACGTAGTTCTGGGACTTAAAGGGTATGCTGAACACTAGTCCAACTCGGTGCTAAGTCTACTCCCAACTGAATATGCAAAACTAACAATGCAACTGATATATTGAGTAGCTCAAAATACTGACATGCTATCTGGGAATGCAACATAGATATACTGAAAACATGGCATTCAAATACTCGAGCGTGATTTTCTTATTGATCTCTCTAGCAAGTATAATTCATGAAATGAGTATAATCCATACAAGCTAGGGTTCTGAGTTCTATACATGGAACTATGAAATTTTCCAAGAAAACATATTATTTAGATCATGGAAACTATAGCAGCCAAAATCACAATGAATATCCAAGATTATGGAAACCCTAGGTCTGAACAATTTATGAGATATTGAAGAACTGGCTGAATTCTAGGGACCTAATGGGTGAAAGGAATCCACTAGTGAAATCCCACATACCTGGTGACGAAAACTACGGAGAAATCCTTTGGATTTGGGGGCTGAACCTGAAGAACACCTCTGCGTGTTCTTGGGAGAAAACTATCGATTCTTTCTTCTCTTTTCTTTCTGAGTTGGATGATTTTGGGAGAATGAGGGTTCTAGGTAGTTTCTGACTAGATTACTAGGCTTAGACTGAGTAAAACGACGTACTTTAGGCATCAAACGACGTAGTTTAAGTGCCCAACGGGCATGGGAAAAGACCCATATGACCCTGACTTAAAAGTTGTCGCATTGACTTCAAGACATGCTTCACGAGCCGTACAATGCTTCACGGCTTGTACAATGGGTCGTGGAGCTTTCAAGATATGCTTCACGAGTTGTACAATGCTTCACGGCTCGAACAGTGGGTTGTGAAGCTTGAGCAGCCTGACATTGCTTCACTAAAATGGGCATAACCTTTTACTCCGAACTTCAAATGGAGCAAACTTGGTGGCGTTTGAAAGAGGACTTAAAGACCTTTAATTTGATAGGTTATGGGCCACCTAATTAATTTTGTACTAAAAGATATGATTGTTTGAAGTTGACCCTAAACTCAAAATCTGATGGATGACATTGTACGGACCACTGTACGAACCGTACAATGCACCACGGGCCATTTAGTGGTTCGTGGTGAGTGACTTCACCTTGGCTGCCTTGGGCAGTCCTTCACAATTCCCTATACGGGCCGTGGTCCCCTCCACGAGCCGTGTAAGGTCTCGTGAAGGGTCCATGGTCCATTTTGGGTTCGTGGACCTTTCCCGCTTTCCCTTTATAGGCTTTTTCAAATTCGAGATGTTACAATATCTCCCCCTTGGGATCATTCGTCCTCGAATGAAGACTAAGCAAGCTAAATTTGGAGGGAAAGAGTTGCGATCCCTACCAACGGAGTGCTGAAACTGATATCTAACTGAACTGAGTTTCACGAACATGCAAATATGCTGAAATGCATGGATAACTGAGGGAACAAGATACTGAGATTGAATTACACAAGAGTAAACTAAGAGGCTGGAGAGGAGCTATTACCTCAAGCTGAAACTGAATTGGAGGGAAAAAGATGGGGATATTTAGCCTTCATAGCTGCTTCCGCTTCCCAAGTAGCTCTCTCTACGGACTGATTCCTCCACAAAACCTTTACTGAGGCGACTTCCTTATTTCTCAACCTACGAACCTGACGATCAAGAATCTCAACTGGAACCTCTTCATAGGTGAGGCTATCCGTCATAGCCACACTTTCTAAAGGTACTATCGATGCCGGATCACCCACACACTTCTTCAACAAGGAAATGTGAAAGACTGGATGAACCGCTGCTAGTTTTGCTGGCAACTCTAACTCATAAGAGACATTACCAACCCTTTTTAGGATTTTGTAAGGACCTACATACCTGGGACTGAGCTTTCCTTTCTTGCCAAATCTCATCACCCCCTTCATGTGGGTGACACTTTCAGGAAAACCCAATCATCGATTTCAAACTCTAAGTCCATCCTCCTCACATCTGCATAGGACTTCTGACGACTCTGAGCAGTCTTTAGCCTATCTCTGATGAGCTGAACTTTCTCCATAGCCTCATGAACCGAATCTGACCCAACCAAGGCTGCTTCACCTACTTCGAACCAACCAACCGGAGATCTACATCTACGGCCATACAGTGCCTCATAGGGGGCCATCTGAATACTGGAATGAAAGTTATTATTATAGGCGAACTCTATGAGAGGTAAGTAATCATCCCAACTACCCTTGAAATCGATCACGCAAGCTCTCAACATGTCCTCTAAGGTCTGAATAGTACGCTCTGCCTGACCATCCATCTGCGGATGAAATGCTGTACTGAGATTTACCTGAGTACCAAGACCTTTCTGAAACGATCTCCAGAAATGAAAGGTAAACTGAGGACCTCTATCTGAGATGATAGACAAAGGAACCCCATGCAACCTGACTATTTCGTTGATGTAGAGTCTGGCGTAGTTCTCTGCCGAATCTGTAGTCTTGACTGCCAAGAAGTGAGCTGACTTAGTGACTCTGTCCACTATCACCCAAATGGAGTCATGCTGTTTGCGAGTACGAGATAAACCCATAATGAAATCCATGTTTACCACTTCCCACTTCCAAGTAGGAATGCTAATCTCTTGAGTCACACCTCCTGGTTTTTGGTGTTCTACTTTAACTTGCTGACAGTTGGGACACTTAGCCACAAAATCTACGATGTCCCTCCTCATGCCATTCTATCAATAGACTTCCCGTAGATCACGGTACATCTTAATAGCACCCGGATGAATGGAATATCGGGAATTATGAGCTTTTGTAAGGATCTGTTGTCTCAACTCACCCACATTAGGAACACATAAGCGAGCCTGGTAACGAAGCACACCATCTCCCCCTTGGAAGAAAACCTCAACTATCTGCTGATGAACTGCACCTTTCAACTGAAGCAATATAGGATCACTATCTTGTTTCTCCTTAACCTCTGCTACTAATGAAGATTCTGATCCATTCTGCACTATCACATCACCATCTATCGTGTCCGTAAGGCAAACTCCTAAGCGAGCATGCCGGGGAACATCTCGGGCTAATTCTTTCTTCTCTTCCTCAACATGTGCCACACTACCCATGGATAGTCTGCTGAGGGCGTCAGCCACTACATTGGCCTTACCCAGATGGTAGAGCACGTTCATGTCAGAGTCTTTGAGGAATTCGAGCCATCTCCTTTGACGAAGCTTCAACTCCTTGTCCTTGCCTAGCAGAAGGACAATCCTTCAGCCTATGACCAGATGACCACACCCAAAACACCCCTCTCTGCCAGCAAGACACTCGCACGGATGGTTCTTACCACACTTTGGGCAAGATGGAAAAGTCTGGTTACCTGAAGCACTTCCGTGAGACTTAGAGCCTGATGCCCTTCCTTTCTGATCCTGTTGAAACCTGGGGGACGGAGCGCTAGCAGATGAAGGTGCTGGGGTTATAGACCTCTGTTGAATTTGTGAACAATTTCCACCGCCCGACCTATGCTGAGAGTATTCATAGTTGCCTGTTCTAGCCTTTTTGTTATCCTTAGCCATCTCCCTAAGCTTATCACCCTCAACCTGCTGAGCATGGGTCATTAGTCTGGAGATGTCCATATCCCCTAATAGCATAGCATTCCTGCACTCGGTCTTCACCAGATCGGATACTCCAAATAAGAACTTGCTCATTTGTGCTCTTGGATCGGCAACCATATATGGAGCATACCTGGAGAGCTGAGTGAACTTTAGCCCATATTCTTGGATGGAAATCGAACCCTGCCTCAAATTCATAAACTCCTGAGCCTTAGCCTCCCTCAATTCTCTCGGAAAGAATCTGTCCAGAAAAGCTCCAGTAAAACAATCCCACGTCACAGGAGCTACATCAGCACCCCTGTTGTCCTTTCACTGCGTGAACCAGATATGAGCCATATCCTTAAGTTGGTAGGATGCTAGCTCAACACTCTCAGTACCAGTCACTTGCATTACCTCAAGGATCTTCTTTATCTCATCAATGAAGTTTTGTGGGTCCTTACCAACCTTCGACCCTAGAAACTCTGGCGGATTCATACGAACAAAGTCTCGAACCCTAGCTGCAGCTGATCCACCAGTGTGGTTTGCAGGAACTTGGGCCTGCTGATTAATCTGGTTGGCTACGGTCTGAGACAACATCTGAATCGCAGTACGGAACTCTGCATTCGTAACCTTAGAGTTCGGGATTGGAGGAACCACGTTCGCATTCCGTGCATTAGCATTTCGTGTGTTAGCTCTGCGAGGAGGCATGATCTGAAATGCATGACGATGGATTAGAAGGGAGAAGTTGAATCACACTACAATGCACGATAAAGATAGCAAAGGAAGTGAAGTTTTTCTTAGAACACTTCGTAGCCTCTCCCTCATAGGTGTGGCGCGCTTCACACTCATGAAAGAAACTCTACTTAGGGCAGCTTTCAGACACCCTAGGACTTTTGAACCTGATGCTCTGATACCAAGTTTGTCATGCCCCGAGACTAACCCCTAAGCGCAACACGGTGCTTAGTGCCACGAGTGACCCCAAGCTAACCCATGGCATGTCATATCTAAACAAGTTCAATTAAATCAATACTGTGCAGAAGCTAAAAATAATTTAATATCTGAAATGGGGAAAATAATCCAACATGTCTGAAGGTATATAAATATACGAAGAGTTTAGCGATAACTGAAATCAACACCAACTACTCAAGCTGAATCTAATCTATGTCTGAAAGCCTCTAACTGACTTGAGTTGCTGGGACATGCCCCCAGCTAACTCTAAGAAGACTGAAACTTAAAGTAAACACTGAAAAGCAAAGCTTGTCTATTGTCCTCGAACTATGAGGACTCACCACTGAAGCTGTTGAGTATGAACTAGAAGTCGAGCTAAACGCGGTCTGGATGCTGAGCGCCTGAACCTACATCATGAAATGATGTAGCACTAAAGTATGCATCAGTAAGTACTTTGAATGTACTGAGCATGCAAGCTATAGATACTAAACTGAACAATATAAACTGGATAATATAACTGAACATGGAATAAACTGTACTGAAGTATAACTGAAAATTGGGCTAGATGCAATGACTAATCATGAAGATAACATGCTGAACTGTATACTGAAGTAATTACTGATAACATGGTCAATGCATTAAGAGTATGACTGTGGGAGTTACTGTTAACCGACATAAACCACATGAGCTAAACGTTGACCCGATGTATACGCCCCATCGAGAGGACCCAATATACCTTGCCAGGGTATAAAGGCATGACTGTGGCATGATCACTAAAACTGATGCCTAACAGAGGGGACTTCTGAACCTACGTTGGCACGTAGTTCAGGGACTTAAAGGGTACGCTAAATCCTAGTCCAACTCGGTGCTAAGTCTACTCCCAACTGAATATGCAAAACTAACAATGCAACTGATATATTGAGTAGCTCAAAATACTGACATGCTATCTGGGAATGCAACATAGATATACTGAAAACATGGCATTCAAATACTCGAGCGTGATTTTCTTATTGATCTCTCTAGCAAGTATAATTCATGAAATGATGATAATCAATACAAGCTAGGGTTCTGAGTTCTATACATGGGACTATGAAAAATTTCCAAGAAAACATATTATTTAGATCATGGAAACTATAGCAGCTAATATCACAATAAATATCCAACAAGATTATGGAAACCCTAGGTCTGAACAATTTATGAGAAATTGAAGAACTGGCTGAATTCTAGGGACCTAATGGGTGAATGGAACCCACTAGTGAAATCCCACATACCTGATGACGAAAACTACGGAGAAATCCTTTAGATTTGGGGGCTGAACCTGAAGAACACCTCTGCTTGTTCTTGGGAGAAAACTATCGCTTCTTTCTTCTCTTTTCTTTCTGAGTTGGATGATTTTGGGAGAATGAGGGTTCTAGGTAGTTTCTGACTAGATTATTAGGCTTAGACTGAGTAAAACGACGTAGTTTAGGCATCAAATGACGTAGTTTAAGTGCCCAATGCATATGGGAAAAGACCCATATGACCCTGACTTAAAAGTTGTCGCATTGACTTCAAGAAAGGCTTCACGAGCCGTACAATGCTTCACGGCTCTTATAGTGGGTATGGGTCGTGGAGCATTCAAGATAGGCTTCACGAGTCGTACAATGCTTCATGGCTCGAACAGTGGGTCGTGAAGCTTGAGCAGCCTGATAGCGCTTCACTAAAATGGGCATAACTTTTTACTCCAAACTTCAAATGGAGCAAACTCGGTGGCGTTGGAAAGAGGACTTAAAAGACCTTTAATTTGATAGGTGATAGGCCACCTAATTCATTTTGTAGTAAATTAAGATATGATCGTTTGAAGTTGACCCTAAACTCGAATCGAAATCTGATGGATGACATTGTACGAACCGTACAATACACCACGGGCCGTTTAGTGGCTCGTGGTGAGTGACTTCACCTTGGTTGCCTTGGGCAGTTCTTCACAATTCCCTATACGGGCCGTGGTCCCCTCCACGAGTCGTCTAAGGTCTCGTGAAGGGTCCATGGTCCATTTTGAGTTCGTGGACCTTTCCCGCTTCCCTTTTTTAGCCTTTTTCAAATCCGAGATGTTACAGCCCCCGCGAGGCCGCGACACCGTGAGGGCCCGCCACCGCGGCCCCGCTCCCGCGAGGCCCTGCCCCCGTGAGGCCCCTCCCCTGCGAGGCCCCTGCTCCCCGCGAGGCCCTGCCATCGCGAGGCCCTGCCATCGCAAGGCCCTGCCTCCGCGAGGCCTTCGCTAAAGCGAGGCCCCGCCCCCCCAAGGCCTCTTCCCAGCATGGCCCTGCCCCCGCGAGGCCCCCGCTCGCTCGAGGCGCTTTCCCCCCAAGGCCGAGCCCCTCGCGAGCCCCGTCCCTGCTAGGCCCCTCCTGCCCCTGGAAGGCGCCCTACCCCCGCGAGGCCCCCTGAGGCCTCTGCCATCCTCGAGGCCCGCCCCTCTTCGAGGTCCCGCTCCGCCCTTATGGCTACCCTGCCTTGAGGCACTGCCCCCGAGGTCCTGCCTACCCTGAGGCCTTACTTTTAGGCCTTGCCTGCCCGGAGGCCCTACCCCGAAGCCCCGCTCCCGAGGCGCCTGCCCTCTTGGCCCTATCCTCGAGGCCTCGCCCCGCCCTTAAGGTTTTGTCCCCGAGGCTCTCGAGGCCACACCCGCCTCAAGGCCCGTGCGCCTTGAGTCCTTTGAGGCCCTCCCTGCCTCGAAGCCCACCCGTCTCGAGTTTCTCACCCACCCCGAGGCGCATCCCGCCCGCCTTCCTTAAGGCCCCGCCCTCCTCGAGGCCCCGCCCGCCTCGAGGCCACGCCCTTTTCGAGGCCCCGCCCTCCTTAATATGATTTTTATGGGGTTTCAATTAGAATAAATCTAAGTCCCATTGGAGATCACGGAAGAACTTATGTATTTCCAAAAGATGAAAGTGACGTGGGCATTAGAAGTATGACTTATATTTCTAAAACATTGGCCATTAAAAGGTGGTGGAGGCTTAGAACTCAGCCATCTTTATGGGCTGAGTTTTTGATGGCTAAGTACTGCTTCACAATCCACCCTGTATCTAAATCTTGGATTCGGGTTAATTCGTAAGCTTGGAAATCTTTACTTAAAGCTAGAGATGATGCAGAACACAACATTTTGGGATGCAAGCTTCATCCATGAAAACTCTAGAGCTGGCATAGGAGTAATCATTAGGGATGCTACTGGTAACCTTATCATGGCATTCTCAGTCCCTGCTCAATGCAAGACCTACAATCAAGCTGGAGCTATGGCAGCATTATATGTTACCAGATGGTGCAAGCAAGCTGGCTATAACAAATATGACTTGGTTATGCACTTAATTTGTAAATGAAGATTCATTTGATTTGTTTTAGACCATCAATTCAGAATAAGAATTATATACAGAAAATTATATGGAAAGCACAACTATACGCAATTAGTTAAACTGAAAATAGACTATGTACTAAAATGGTCACCTCACAAGAAGAATGTTTCGAGTCTCTGAGTAGTAACTAAGTCAGGACTCAGGATGAAGCACAATCACTGTGATATGCATAATTACAATTGCCA
Organism: Solanum appendiculatum; assembly: GCA_018342035.1. NCBI lineage: Eukaryota > Viridiplantae > Streptophyta > Magnoliopsida > Solanales > Solanaceae > Solanum > Solanum appendiculatum. The sequence goes on from JAGDQO010000454.1 coordinate 12,800, forward strand.
ACTATCTGTAGGAAAGAGTTACACTAAAGAGCATAACGCAAGACGGTGTCAGGGGTCTTCACTTGACAGTCTGTACTCTTAGTGCACTTATACTGCAAAACAAAAGAGGGGCTTCTAATCAAACAATGAACTCGGATACTGACGACCATGAACGAAATTATACAAAATCCCTAGATAATCATATCTAAATTGAAATGAAAAAAGCAGAATCCACCTAGGTCAATTCTTGACTGAAACAAGAAAATTTAGTCTTCTCTTAGTTGTCCACATGCCATGGAAATAACCACTTTTACTTTTATCAGCGCAATCAAAATCTTAGCAGGTCATGACTTGCACCGCCCCATAAACATCCCAAAATATAAAGGAAATGTGAAATACCTGGAACTGTAATCCTTGAACTGGTGGATTTCAATATCAAGTTGCTTAAAATCCACCACCTGCTGCTGCCTTTATAAATAATCAGAATAGAAACCACCTCTTTAAGATTCAATTAAACAAACATAAAGCTACATTACAGCTACTCACAGAGACATGGTGAGGTTGTTTAGAAGTTTTTCAGCCTCCTTAAAGAAAAGGGACACCCCTTCAACTCTGCTCTTATTTTGCAGTTTCTGCAACTCAAGAAACCGAGAATCCAAGAATCCCTTTTGTGTTCAACACAAAAATGATAAAAGCCTGTTAGGGAGATAAACAGATCAAAGTATACAGAATCAACTCAACAAACCGACTTTCCAAGAATCCCTTTTGTGTTCGTGTCAAAAATGATAAAAGCCTGTTAGGGAGATAAACAGATCAAAGTATACTGAAGCTGCATATACTTTGAGACACCTGCAACCAAACAATGGCCATATGGCCTGGCCCTTGTTTCTGCATCAAATTCCCTTACGATCACAGCTTTCCGGGCAGCCTATTTGCCTTGAAGAATGATAACATTTTTGAATAGAAAATGTCATCCTATTGTCTAACTTAAATCACATTTTTAGGTTCTTTAACTATAAACGCAAAACAGAAAGAAAAAAAATAGGTTGAATCACAAACCCACACCCCAAAACTAGCAAATAATTCATCACAAAAATGGCAGAGTAGTAAAGTTGAATAGAGAAAAACCTGGGTGCTGTCCATTCAAATTCAAAGAAACCCAGAATTGCCCACTCTAATTCTCCAAAATTCAACCTCTTCAAAGAAACCCAAAATTGCCCACTCTAATTCTCCAAAATTGGGAGAAGTTTTTTTGGGTCTTTACATCAATGGAGCTTTTCTCTCACTCTCACCGCTACAACAGCTATAACAGCTATTTCAAGTCAAAATGTGTGGGAACCAAGGCTTTTTATATAGAAATTTATAGATAAATCCAAAACTTTAAATTTGGTCTTTTAATTTACTTAACACTTTGAAGAACTAAAATAGAAAATTATTGCTTAGGCTTCTATTGCTTGACCGGGTCACTCTTGGGTCTGGTCATTTGTAAATACTCTCTTTATTTTTTAAGTAAATTTTAAAAATAGTAAACATAATAGACATAATAAGACTCTATATCTATAGTTTCGATAATTGTGTTTCATAACTATAGTTTCATTTGCTATGGATGTCCTGATTTGTATATTTCATGTGACGCTTGTCCATTTGTATATTTCGCTTGCGAATATACAATTAGGGTAAGTATATACAAATTATGTATTTATATATTTAGAAATTTTTCAGAACTCCGTTTGTATATTTCGCTTGTCAATATACAAACAGGGTAATTTATTGTAAAATTTTCATAAATCGTATACAAATAGCTAGGGTAAGCATATACAAATAAGAAATTTATACAATCAGAAACCGAATTATATAAAATTCTGATTTATACAATTAGACGAATTATACAATTTTGAGCAATTTTGGATATATATTGAGCACAATGAACACTCTGCTATAGACCCACAGAATATGATGATCAAGTAAGGTTGATAGAAGCCTTTTAATAAGGTGACAATGATTGCAATTATTGCCCTACTTATCTACCCTTTAAACTTAATTAATCTTTCTTCCTAAGCTTTCTACTATTCTCTATTTCTTTTTCTAGTTGGGTTTGTGTGGGACATGGGAGGGGGTTGATGCCCAAAAAAAGGAAAAAATTGCATCGGAGCCTTATCTACTTTAGAAATGAGTTGAATAGACTGAGCTACGGAGAGTAAAAAATGAGGTAGTTTCCATAACAAATTTAAACCGAACAAGTTGATTCCCTTGTCCATAATTTCCAAGGCTCCAACATATAATGTGAAAAAAATTATCTATATCTCTATTGGGATTTGAATCTAAGAAATTTTTGTTATCACTTTACTTCATTGATCACTAGGTCACGTCCTTAATTATCATATTTGAAAAAAGAAAAATAAATATTTAACTACTAAGAAAGTGAGAAAAAGTGATTAAATTAGGTTTGTTTATTGGTTGGTTCAATAAGATTTTGAAGTATTTCGATTCAATATCTGGTTGCTTAACGATATCAAACCTAATTAAACTAATATGATTATTTTTCTCTTTCCGGTTCAGTAACCTAATACTTCAATAGAGAAATTGATAACTTCCTTTGTGGCTTTTTAAGGTTTGGGTGGATAGGAGAAAAATCATAAGAAATCCTCATCAATTTAATAATACATAGAAAAAAATTCCTTTCCTCTTTCTTTCTTCTTTCTTCTTTCTTCTTTAGAAATTAATTGTCATCTCCATTAAAACTCTTTACTTTCAATGTCACCATTTTTACCACAATTTCTCTCTTCTTTTTTTTTACTATTATTAATTTAAGTCTCTTCAATTTTAAACCTTTATCTAATTTTCTTTTTTTACATTTCGAACAATTTGATAAACCCATTAGATTTCAAGATGATTAACAAGTATCATTTAGCCTTTTTATCCGGATTTCAATCAAGCTCTTTCAATTTTTGGGAAATTCATTGATTCTTTCAAAATTATTATTTCTAATTTTGAAGTTATATAAAAGAAGATAAATTAATTGATGATACTTTCGAAATTTTGAATTTTCTTAGAAAAATAATTAATTTTGTTATCACTAATTCAACAAAGTTTAGAAAATAATACTTTTTTAAAGAAAAAAATCACTGGAAGAATGAAATTTGACTGAAGAAGAAGAAAAAAAAGAAAAAAATGGGGAGGGATGCAGCTTGACGTGGGTGGTGAAGGATTAGAGTAAGAGGTGAAGAAGAAAGAAAGAAAATGGAGGAAGGAGGTCAGCTTGAAAGTGGGGATGGGTGGGGTGGGGTGGGATGGGATGGAAGGTGAAGTAAAATGTAAGATGAAATAAAAATAAAAATAAAATAAGTCAAAAAGTAAGAGAGAGAAAAAAAGATAAAGAAAAACTTAAAATGAAAAAAAAATTATATTTTAAATTAAATTAACACGTGTCATGTAATGTTTGGTGTGTGATAACACTTGCTTTTTAAAATTTGAGATTGGTCGAAAAATGATGTATAATATCACTTCAAAATTGTTTAGGGGGGCAATAGGACGCCCGCATAGTTAAAGTGTCTTTTTTTAAATTCGGGACAACTTTAGGTGTCACTTTATGTCTTTTCTCTTGAGATTATTAAATAAAGCTTATACGATGTCATTTGAAGGGTAAACAAAATTCAATTAAATAACGCCATGTGTTTTCTTTTCTCCAAGTCATTTAAATTTACTTGGAATTAATATTAATTATATCAATTTATCATCTTTAAGCAATATAAGAATATATATTAATTAGTTGTGTTCAATTGATTACAAAATTATTATTGAGATAGATTACTGATACAAGTTAACATAAACATCGAGTTTATGTTACTATGAATATATCCATCTTTTTAAATTTATGTGGCCTCAACAAAATATCAGACATCATTGATATAATATCTTTCTCCTCAATCTAACTCTTTACTTATTATACTAATATTTTATTAAGTCCTTATAACGTAGAATATAATTGGTATTTTAAATTTTATATAGATAATGAATTAAATAAATTATGTCCTCCAACTTTGGGTGTGCACAAGTAGACACTTAAACTTGTATAAAATTGAACAAGCAAGCACATACTTTCTAAGTGAAATAATACACGTAGAACACAAAATTGTCATATAGGACTCCAGTACGTAAGACGAATGTGTCTATTTGTTCAATTTTATACAAGCTTAAGTCCCTACTTGTACACACCCAAAGTTGGAGGGCATAGATGCCAGCTAAAACCAAGTTGAATGGCACATTTATGTATTATGCCAAAAGAAAATAAATGAATGAGCAAAGTAGATGAAGGGAAAAAAAATAGGGTTGAAGAGAAAATAAATAAGGGAGAAGGTTGTTAACAATAAAAATATCGAATATTAACGTTAGAAAGGATCCCTCACGCATTTTAAAAAGGTGAATAATTTCATTTATCTTTTCAATCAATATTTTGTGTTTAAATGGTAAATTTGAAATGGAGTTGGAAAGTTAAAATGAAACAAGGTTGAGTTGGAGTGCCAAAATAAATTTAGGGACAAGTTAAAGGGGCTATGTATGCGTTTGACCTTCGCCTTTTGAAGTCTAGCATAGTCTTGCAAGAAGTTACACTTGATTAAGATAAGACATCGAATGTCACGCTTGATCAAGATAAGACATCGAATGTCAATCACAACTTTGTTAGAAATTGAACTGTGATAAAGAGAGAATGCAACTAATATTTTTTTTCAGGAAAAAAAATAGAAGGTAAAATATATGAATTAGTGTTGAGAATGGTGCATGGATTAAAATCGATAACTAGGAAAAAAATTATTATTCTTAATGGTTTACTTAATTGTATCAAGCATTCTATTTTTTTCCCTTAAAACTAATAAAGTGAAATATGTGAATTTGTTAAGTTGATTAGTATCGCCTAAAAATCGGAGGAAAAAAGATGAAAATGTTGTCATGTAGAACTAAACATAAACAAATCAAATATATCACAAGAAAAATATAATCACATCTATGATTAGTTCGAAATCAAATCTTAAATAAATTGGAGAATTTTTATAAATTAAAAAACAAGAAAATGATGTAAGGACATGAAGATCACATATATCTCAAACCCTAGGATGCACAATCAAAGATATTATAGACACCTTTAATCGAGGAAATCAAAATTACCAAAAAGAGAGAAATCAATTTCTTCGATCAACAAACTAACTAGTACTTTTTAAGTATCTAAAGTAGTTAAATAAAGGCAATGAATGTCAATAAATTAGCTTTTTTTTCTGCCGGTTGACCAAAGTTAGATCCAAGACTTCAATTATTATATGAATTCATGACTCGGAGAAAAATAAAATTAGTGAAAAAGAAACAAGTAATGAACAAAGTCAATTTTCAAGGTGAAATCCTATAAAATTCATCATATTTTTGGATTTCAGTGAACTAAGATGTACGTATCTAAATAATTTCTTGTCCATTAAAAAGTACTATTTGAGTCCTAAACAAACACATAAAAGGAAAATAAATAAAGAATCAAAAGGTAGTAAACAGAGCGGAGTAGGAGGGGGAGGGGGAGTAGAGTAAAATCATCAAAACTTTGGCTTAAAAGGCAAAAAAATTCTTTAAATTTTTTAGTTCATACATTAAAGTACTTATTTTATTTAGTAAAATAAATATGAAGTGCTTAATATATCTAATCCATGCAGTTTTTGATACTGTGGTTTACGAGATTCGATGAGACGATTTTAGTCTTTACAATATTTTTTTGAAAGTTCCACAATCTAGTAGCTAGAATTCGTTAAATATTTGAAAGAGAGCAAAAGTGCTTGTTTTTATCAAAATTAAATACCTAAAACTGCTTATGAATATATTTAAAGAACAAATTTTGAATCTATCCAAGATTGAGGTCTTCTATGGATAAAATTTCAACTATATTTCACAGGACATTAAAAATTATTTAATATAATAATTGAAATGAGGACAAAAAAAATTTCTATTCAATATGTTGAAACATCGAATTGGTTAAGTACATACATTTCAATGATGGACTTATGATGTTCTTTCCTTTTATGTGTTGTATTGATAATTATATGAAGGTGGATTCAAAATATCAACTTGATGTGTGTAAACTTTAGTAGTGAATGAATTGTTTTTAAAAAAAATTATGACTTCAGAAGTAATAGTTGTTGAAATTTTGTCAAAATACATCAGAGTCCCTCTCAATGATTCTTTTCAAAAATATAATAAATCTATAGCGAAATAATGTTATCAAACATCAGTCCCTTTCAATGATTCTTTTCAATTGTATTTTTCTATTACTATGTTTTTTTAAATTTATTTTGACTTCATATATCTTAATACAAACTGAATCATGAGAAAACTATAATATATTATATTTCATCAAGAGCATTGCAGTACAACCATAATTTCCAAAGAGAAAGCTATAATATATTTTTAATAATACCCAACATTTTTTCTCTTTCTACTGAAGCAATTAGTATGTAAAATGTAATCTCATTAAAAATTTCCACAACCAACACTAGTTTTCCCGATCTATTGTCTTCAAAAGTTTGAAAAAACTTAACCAGTTATCATGCTGCAAAAGAAACAACCACATAAATTTAGTAATCAATTAACTAGAGCATTTCATGAATGAATATTTGATAAAATGAAAATTAACCTCATTATTCAATTGGTCACCCTCCTCACAAAACTTAATGAGAAGTTTCTCTTGTTCTTCTTCAGCTGTGGCAGAGCAAGATCTCTCAATCAATAGACTGTTCAATTCATATTTCAAGTCAAGTATTTCCCTTTTGAGGTCAAGTGCGTCCATTACTTTCTTGGTCATCTCACTAGGAATCGAAAGTACCATACAAATATCATGAAACCTTAAGAAAAAGAAGACAAGCGATAAAAACTAAAAAAGACATCGCATAAAAGCTTACTTGATAAAATCTTGTTTTGGAGAAGCCATTTGGTAATGAAGGTTTAGAGCAATTTAAGAACAAAGAAGCTTGATTTATTTTGGTTTGCTATATCACTTGCTTCTCACAAGATGGGAAACTCTTTAAATAGATTGTTTTCATATTGTTTTGACCAAATATAATATTTGAAGTTTACATTGTAATAGAAAGTTAATAAATTTTGATAGATTTTGTTGCTCAATTTAATGAGATGATTTGAATTTGAGTTTATCCTAAAAAAGCACTTGATCTTGGATAATATGTAATAAAATTATTTCAATAATAAATTACAAATTACAAATTTAAATTTAATAATTGTTTTTCTAAAAAAAAGTAATCATGTAGATATTATGAGTATGAGTTCTTTATGAATTCAAGTAATAAGGCTAATAAAGATGGGTTGACTAAATCATCAACCTAAAGAATTTTAATCAAGCAATTAGTTAGAAAATTTTGTACTAAATATACAAGGAAAATTACGTAATTACACGGCTTATGATAACATAATCTCTAAATATCTCAACCATTTGAATTAATTACAAAATTCCTCTTTTTCCTTCTCTCTCATAACATCCAGGTTTATCATTCTACCTCTATCATATACATTAAAACTTTGTTTGTGTACAATGTATCTAGTCCAAATGTTATCGTTGACACATAACCCTAATATATATATATATATATTCCCTATTTTATAAGTGAGCAAGCTATTGGATGAACGCTGCGTCAAGAAATAGTACAAAAGGCAACATAAATTGTACTTAAAGCTAACAAATGTGATTGCACCATTTTCTTTAGCAAACGACTTGTACGACTCAGCAGCCCATCTCACCAACACACAACTCTAAAGAGCAAAATTGGGTCTCTGGATTTTCTCCTGTCAAATTGATGATATATAGATTCATGGTAGACGATCAATTGATAAAACTGCCAAATTCTCACAGTAAAACATGTATTCCTTTAAATTTGGCATGATTGTACAATGTCATGTTACAAATTAAATGCCCCAAACCGCGTAATCAACTACCGATGCTTTTGTTAGGTTAGGCATCCTACATCACATCGCGGGCTACTTTGTACACCAGACTGTCTTTCAAATGCCCCAAATAACCATTTAAAGAGGTAAAAGAAAACGTTGAATAAATAGAGAGATGTGTTACATTTGCTATCAAAATAAAGCAACTATATTTTGTGAGAAAATGTAAAAAGGTTCTGAATTTTCATTTGCGGGCATATGGGTTTGGAAGATACGGATAATACATGATTGTGATGGAACTCCTCGATATGCATAGTCCATTGTTTTTGCACGATAAAGAGCATTATTTTTCATGAATTCTACTTCACTTTCCTGTGATTTGATCTATATGACAGTCAGGAAGAATTAGAGGAAGACTTGATAGCTTATAGAATCAAGGACAAGGTCTGGACTGCCGAGAAAGTGAAATGTGATCTACACCATAGCTTCTCCCATTCCAGTGCTCAAATAAGTTTATGTAGCACGGGGAGATAGAAAGTGCTTTTTCCTGCCGTAGGTAGGGAGAAATTCTTTCTCTTTACTACAGCCAAGACTGCACAAGGAAAGAAAGACTCAAGTCGAAATAATCAAACTGTTTCTATACCTTATCTCAAGTTACCCCTTAGTGCGGGTATGGAGCACTTCATCAGAAGTTGTTCGTTTAGCAAAAAGTCATATTGCTTGAAACCACACACAACACGTAGTAGAAGAGTTCGAGTGTGAAAGCATTTACTTATATACTTGCTAAACAATTAAGTAGCAAACAATGTATTTGATTATTTTAGTTAAACAGTTAAGACTTCATTTGCATTGTTGAGCCGTAAAATCTCAATTTTCTATAACATTTAGCCTCTTACGAGGTTATGCATAACTTATGTACTTGCTAGCATTTGGATTGCCATTATTTATCGTCATATAAATAAGAAAGAAAACCCACATGTGAATTGAAGTAGACTTGCCCCCAGGTGACAGTAAATTGAGATAATTCATTTGTATGCTTATTTATGATGTACAATTACTTATAATATTCTCTTTGTGATGTAAATCTGCAGATGATAAGAGTTAAGATAATCATTTAAGGCTTATTAAAAATCCCCTAATTTTGTTTCTAAATCCTACATCAGTACATCTATGCTCTAAACCACTAGCCTGCTTATCAAAATTAATTTGGAAATTAGAGTTGGCTAATTTCATTCATGTTCTATATTGAATTTAAATTCTTTCTTTTATTCTTATTGACCATTTTAAAACATATTGTTCTTCATCCTTCGATATCCATGTATGTGAGGAATAGATGTGTGTGATTTTTCCTGGACGTGTTCTTCAATTTCCTTCTAGACCTGTTCGTCGAAATTCCAAATCACAGATAAACATGTTAGCCATGAACATATAGAGGCTTAAAGAGACAACAAGCAATCTGTTTTAGAAATATCATTGCATTACAATAACCCCATCCATGATAAGTCTGAATTAGCTATATCATCAAAAATTATAATCTAAATCAAGCAGTAGGGCTTTTGTCCATTTGGGAGTAGAGAAAGGCTCCAGAATAATTGCTTCGGTGCCTTTTCTTTTAAGTTTCCATAGTTCTATACTTCTATTCCTACTTTGTCAACCAATGAATCTAATCAGTCAACTACAATTTTGTCATTTTATTTAGTATTTGACAAATACATTATAAAATGCCATACATGAAACCTTCAAAAAACCATGCTTGACATTTTATCAAAGAAAGAACAAAGAAGCTTAGGAAATTCAAGCAATCATATAACAATGAGGTGCTCTTTTAAGATGACAAAATGTATTATTGGAACCATTTGGCCAACTAAAATTTCTCCAGAGATGTCTAGATGTCCAAGAGATATCATGTATTCTATCTCTGAACTCAGATGAAAATATAAGTTCTTACAGTAGCTAGCTTGGAGGTTGCTATGTCTGTTTATCAGCTTGAACCAAAATGGCAGGTGACTAGAATTTATTATTCAAAACAGATGTACTTTTCTCTGTTTCTTGCATAAATTTTTTCTGAAATTTGATTATGTAGTTAACAGTAGGGGGTTAGTTAGGAGAAGTTCAGTAGTTAAACAAAATGCACTCTATTATCAAAGCCAGTTCGGCTAATTTTATGGGGCTATTGGTTTTCACGGGTAACGTATGCATAAAATGTCATTGCCGTCAATGGATCTCTCACGAAGAGTTGAGCACATGTAAGTACAATCCATAGCCCTCTCAAGTCAAGTATGAGGGCTTGGTACTCTGCAAGATTATTGGAGCAAGGTTTCGACAAGACAAAGGAGTGCTGCATATTTGGAAAACAATGGTATTCAGACACTCCTTTATGTGAGCAAGTGCATCCGTGTATGTATCTGTCATATTCCATTTCAACTCTTCTTTTCTATATAAAATTAACTAAGCTCTAAGTCAATATCGAGTTCTATGTTCATATTGAGAAATGTAGGGTATGTTCCATTTAATATGCCAATGTAACTTGGTGCATACTGCATAACATCCTGTCATCTTTTGTGCCTCTGTTAGATCACTTTCTATCTTCCATGTAGCAAAAGATAGTTGCTAAGCTTTCAGAATCCGAAGCTAACCCAACCTTATTACTTGTTTATAGGGTTGATTGAAATCTTAAATTAAGGGTGACAAAGGTGGTAGCTGCTAACTTACTATATAGTTATGATGGTAGGCTCATGGGCCTATCATTAATGTTTAATGAAGTTATCTGGTAACTGATTTGTAGCTAATAGATCATTAATATGAGTACATATTGAGGAATATGCTGTTGAAAAGTTACTATAGATTGTATGAATATAATCTTAAAAACATACTGCTTAAATATTTGTTTGTTTAGTAAGTTATTCTTGGACCCTATAGAGAATGTCGAGAATTTGAGTAGAGAGGACCATGACTCCTCAATACAATAGGTTGTTGTACAAAAAGTTGCGTGGGTTGTACTAATGATGATTTTTATTTAGCCTTTTCTGTGAACACGTGTGTTGCACTTCAATTGCAGTCCATGGTTTTTCTTTTTCCAGGAACACCTGTCTCCCTTTTTATTTTGTGGGATGTGCCTTCAATTCACTTCTACTTCCATTCTCCTTCTTTGTTCAGTCCTGTGTTACTCTTCCCCTCTCTCTTAGTGATATAAAATATCTTCTTCTTTGTTTTTAATTCTCTCCACAAAAAAGTTGTTGCATGTAGTTTGACCCAAATTGGTCTGCGCTTGTGGATTGCACCACCAAGATTTAGGCTAACTATGGTGAATATTTGCTAGATTTTACTTCATCTTGCTTTATTATTCACAAAAATAACCTGAATGGATCAATACCGGAAACTTTAGGTAATCTTTCCCCAATCAAATCAACTATTCCTAGTTTTCTTAGTCAATTGAAGACATTGAATGTTCTTGGTTTAGGCATAAATAAGTTATCTGGTATTGTACCTGCTGCAATTTTTATCTAATGCTTCAAATCTAGTTGAACTTGATGCATATGGTAGTAATTTCACTGGCAAAGTGTCGATTGACTTCGGGGGCTTATCGGATCTTTGGTGGCTGATTCTTGGATCAAATTCCACTGGAACAGGAGAAATTGATGATGACTTGAGTTTTTTCAATTCTCTGAGCTGTGTAACTTTCGAAAGCCTTGTTTTAGCTGGCAACTTCTTTGAAGGTATAATTCCTTCATCCCTGCGACCCTCCATAATGCTTCCCCAACTCATTACGGAGGTCCTCATAAAGTTCTTTCAAAAATATTTCAGGGTGCTCCAACGCGCCAGATCCATGGGCTAATACACACGAAAAATCAAAAAAGTCGCATAATTCCTAAGAATTGGCTCGTAAATGCTAAAATATGCCTTAAAAATGGTGCAACCCTCCATAATGCTTCCCCAACTTATGACGGAGGTACACATAAAGTTTTTTTTAAAATAATTTCCAGGTGCTCCAACATGCCAGATCGAAGGGCTAATCCATACGAAAAACCAAGAACGTCGCGTAATTCCTAAGAGTTGGCTAGTAAAAACTAATATATGCCTTAAAAAATGGCGCGACCCCACCCATAATTCTTCTCCAACTCATTATGCAGGTCTACATAAAGTTTTTTCAAAAAAAATCATGAGTGCTCCAACGCACCAAATCCATGGGCTAATAAATACGAAAAGCTAAGAAAGTTGCATAATTCCTAAAAGTTGGCTCATAAATGCTAAAATATGCCTTAAATAAATGGCGTGAACCTCCAAAATGCTTCCCTAACTCATTACGGAGGTCCTCATAATATTTTTTCGATAATAATTTCCGGATGCTCCAACGCGTCAAATCCATAGGCTAATACGCACGAAAAACTAAGAAACTAGCAAAATTCCTAAGAGTTCGCTCGTAAATGCTAAAATATGCCATAAAAAAATAGCGCGACCCTCCATAATGCTTTCCCAACTCATTATGGATGTCCTCATAAAGCTTTTGCAAAATTTTTTTTTGACTATTCCAACGCGCCAGATCCATGGGCATTTACACACTAAAAACCAAGAAAATCGTGTAATTTCTAAGAGTTGGCTCGTAAATGCTAAAATATGTCTTAAAATGGCGCGATCATCCATAATGCTTCCTCAACTCATTACGGAGGTCCTCATAAAGTATTTTCAAAAAACAAATTTCTGAGTGGTCCAACGCGCCAGATCCATGAGCTAATACACACGATAACAAAGAAAGTCGCGTAATTCCTAACAGTTGGCTCCTAAATGCTAAAATATGCCTAAAAAAATGGCGCGACCCACCATAATGCTTTCTAAATTCATTACGGAGATCCTCATAAAAAAATTTCAAAAAAAATTCCCGGTGCTCCAACGCGCCAAAACTGGGCTTATACATACGAAAAATATAGAAAGTCACGTAATTCCTAAAAGTTGGCTCGTAAATCTTAAAATATGCCATAAAAATGGCACGACGCTCCATAATGCTTCCCCAACTCATTACGGAGGTCCTCATAAATTTTTTCAAAAGATATTTCAGAGTACTCCAACGCGCTAGATCCATGGAGTAATACAAAAGAAAAACCAAGAAAGTCACGTAATTCCTAAAAATATGCTTGTAAATGCTAAAATATGCCTTAAAAATGGCACGACCCTCCATAATGCTTCAACAACTCATTACGGAGGTCCTCATAAAGTTTTTTTTTTTAAAAAATTTGGGTGCTCCAACGCGTCAGATCCATTGCATATACACACGAAAAACCAAAAAAGTCGCGTAATTCCAAAGAGTTGCCTCGTAAATATTAAAATATGCCTTAAAAATGGCGCAACCCTCCATAATGCTTTCCTAACTCATTACAGATGTCCTCATAAAGTTTTTTCAAACAACAATCTCGGGTGCTCCAATGCGCCAGATCCATAGGTTAATACACACGAAAAACTAAAAAAGTCGCATAATTTCTAAGAGTTGGATCGTAAATTCTAAAATATGCCTTAAAAATTAGCGCGACTCTCCATAGTGCTTCCCCAACTCATTACGGAGGTCCTCATAGTGCTTCCCCAACTCATAATGGGCTTATACATACGAAAAACCAAGAAAGTCACGTAATCCTAAGAGTTGGCTCGTAAATGCTAAAATATGCCATAAAAAATGGTGCGACCCACCCTCCATAATGCTTCCCCAACTCATTACCGAGGCCCTCATAAAGTATTTTCAAAAAAATTTCAGGGTACCCCAACGCGTTAGATCCATTGGCTAATACACACGAAAAACCAAAGAAGTCGTGTAATTCCTAAGAATTGGCTTGTAAATGCTAAAATATGCCTTAAAAATGGCACGACCCTTCATAATGCTTCCACAACTCATTACGGAGGTCCTCATAAATTTTTTTCAAAAAATATTTCTGGGTTCTCCAACGCGTCAGATCTGTGGGCTTATACAATGAAAAACCAAGAAAATCGTGTAATTGCTAAGAGTTGGCTCGTAAATGCTAAAATATGCCTTATAAAATGGTGCGACACTCCATTATGCTTCACCAACTCATTACGGAGGTCCTCATAAAGTTTTTTCAAAAAATATTTCCAGGGGCTCCAATGCGCCAGATGCATGGGCTAATACACACGAAAAACCAAGAAAGTCACGTAATTACTAAGTGGTGGCTCGTAAATGCTAAAATACGCCTTAAAAATGGCGCAACCCTTCATAATGCTTCCCCAACTCATTACGTTGGTCCTCATAATGTTTTTTCAAAAAAAACTCGAGTGCTCCAACGCGCCAAATCCATGGGTTGATGTACATGAAAAACCAAGAAAGTCGCGTAATTCCTAAGATTTGGCTCGTAAATGCTAAAAAATGCCTTTAAAAATGGCACGGCTCTCCATAATGCTTCCCCAACTCATTATGGAGGTCCTCATATTGTTTTTTCAAAAGAAATTTTTGGGTGTTCCAATGCGCCAGATCTATGGGCTAATACACAAGTATAACAAAGAAAGTCGCATATTTCCTAAGAGTTGGCTCGTAAATCCTAAAATATGTTTTTAAAATGGGGCGATCCTCCATAATGCTTACTAACTCATTACGGAGGTTCTCATAAAGTTTTCTCTAAAAAAATTTCTAGATGCTCCAACACACTAGATTCATTGGCTAATAGACACGAAAAACAAAGAAATTTCGTAATTCCTAAGAGTTGGCTAGTAAATGTTAAAATATGCCTTAAAAAAAGGGCGCGACCCTCCGTAATTCTTCCCCAACTCACTACGAAAGACCTCATAAAGTTTTTTTAAAAAAACTTTTAGGGTGCTCCAACGCGCCAGTTCAATGAGCTAATACACATGAAAAACCAAGAAAGTCGTGTAATTTCTAAGAGTTGGTTCGTAAATACAAAAATATGCCTTAAAAATGGTGCAACCCTCCATAATGCTTCCCCAACTCATTACGGAGGCCCCATAAAGTTTTTTCAAAAAAAATTTTGAGTGATCCAACGTGCCAGATCCATGGGCTAATACACACGAAAAACCAAAAAAGTCGCGTAATTTCTAAAAGTTGGCTCATAAATACTAAAATATGCCTTAACAAATGACGCGACCCTCCACAATGCTTCCCTAACTCATTACAGAGGTCCTCATAAAGTTTTTTCAAAAAAAAAATTTGGGTGCTCCAACGCGCCAGATCCATGAGCTAATACACACGAAAAACAAAGAAAATCGCGTAATTCCTAATAGTTGGGTCGTAAATGCTAAAATATGCCTTAAAAATGATGCGACCCTCCATAATTCTTCCCCAACTCATTACGGAGGTCCTTATTAAGTTTTTTCAAAAAAATTTCCAGGTGCTCTAACGTGCAGAATCAATAGGCTAATTATACATGAAAAATCTAGAAAGTCGGATAATTCCTAAGAGTTGGCTCGTAAATGCTAAAATATATCTTTAAAATATGGCCCGAACCTCCATAATGCATCCCCAACTCATTAAGGAGGTCCACATAATGTTTTTTCAAAAATAATTTCTAGGTGTTCCAAAGAGCCAGATCCATAGGCTAATACACACGAAAAATCAAGAAAGTCGCGTAATTCCTAAGAGTTGGCTCGTAAAATCTAAAATATACCTTGAAAATGGTGCGACCTTCCATAATGATTCCACAACATATTACGAAATTCCTCATTAAATATTTTCAAAAAAAATTTCCAAAAGCTCCAACGCGCCAAAGCTAAGGGCTAATACACACGAAAATCAAGAAAGTCGCGTAATTTCTAAAAGTTGGCTCCTAAATGCTAAAACATGCCTTAAAAAATAGCGCAACCCTCCATAATGCTTCCCCAACTCATTACGGAGGTCCTCATAGAGTTTTTTCAAAAAAAATTATGGGTGCTCTAATGCGCCAGATCCATGGGCTAATACACATGAAAAATCAAGAAAGTCACGTAATTCCAAAGAGTTGGCTAGCAAATGCTAAAATATGTTTGACTCCATAATGCTTCCTTAACTCATTACGAAGGTCCTTATATAGTTTTTTCAAATAAAATTTCCAGGTGCTCCAACTCGTCAGATCTAAGGGCTAATACACATGAAAAACTAAGAAAGTCGTGTAATTTCTTAGAGTTGGCTCCTAAATGCTAAAATATGCTTTAAAAATGGTGAGACCCTCCAAAATTCTTCCCCAACACATAACGGAGGTTCTCATAAAGTTTTTTCCAAAAATATTTCAGGATGCTCCAAAGCGCTAGATCCATGAAGTAATACACACAAAAAACCAAGAAAGTAGCATAATTACTAAGAGTTGGCACGTAAATACTAAAATATGCCTTAAAAATGACGCGACCCTCAATAATGCTTCCCCAACTCATTACGAAGATCCTCATAAAGTTCTTTCAAAAAAACTTTCCAGGTGCTCCAACGCGCCAGATCCAAGGGCTAATAAATACGAAAAACTAACAACGTCGCGTAATTTCTAAGAGTTGGCTCGTAAATGCTAATTAATGCCTTAAACAAATGGCACGACCCTCCATAATTTTTTCCCAACACATTATGGAGGTCCACATAAAGTTTTTTCAAAAAAATCCCGAGGTTTCCAAGCGCCAAATGCATGTGCTAATACACACGAAAAACCAAGAAAGTCGCATAATTCCTAAGAGTTGGCTCGTAAATTCTAAAATATGCCTTAAAAATGGCTTCACCCTCCATAATACTTCCCCAACTCATTACGGAGGTCCTCATAAAGTCTTTTCAAAATATTTTAGGGTGTTCCAATGCGCCAGATCCATGGGCTAATATACACAAAAAACTAAGAAAGTCGCATAATTTCTAAAAGTTGGCTCATAAATGCTAAAATATGCCTTCAAAAATAGTTCGAACCTCCATAATGCTTCCCCAACTCATTACGGAGGTCCTCATAATGTTTTTTCAAAAATAATTTTTGGATTCTCCAACGCGCCAGATCCATGGGCTAATACACACGAAAAATTAAGAAAGTCGCGTAATTCTTAAGAGGTTGCTCGTAAATGCTAAAATATGCCTTAAAATGGCCCAACCCTCCATAATGTTCCCCCAACTCATTCCGAAGGTCCTCACAAAGTTTTTTCAAAAAATATTTTCTGGGTGCTCCAACACGCCAGATCCATGTAGCAATACACACAAAAAACCAAGAAAGTCGTGTAATTCCTTAGAATTGGCTCGTAAATGCTAAAATATGCCTTAAAAATGGCGCAACCCTCCATAATGTTTCCCCAACTCATTACGGAGGTCCTCATATAGTTTTTTAAAAAAAAATTCTGGGTGCTCCAACGCGCCAGATCCATGGGCTACATATGAAAAACCAAGAAAATCACGTAATTCCTAAGAGTTGGCTCATAAATGCCAAAATATGCCTTAAATTGGCACGACCCTCCATAATGCTTCTCCAACTCATTACAGAGGTACTCTTAAAGTTTTCTCAAAAATAATTTCCTGGTGTTCCAACGCGTCAGATCCATGGGCTAATGCATACGAAAAACTAATAAAGTCGGGTAATTCTTAAGATTTGGCTCGTAAATGCTAAACATGCCTTTAAAATAGTGTGACCCTCCATCAGGCTTCCCCAACTCATTACGGAGGTTCTCGTAATGTTTTTTCAAAAAACAAATTCCAGGTGCTCCAACGTGCCAGATGCATGGGCTAAAACACATGAAAATCCAAGAAAGTCATGTAATTACTATGATTTGGCTTGTAAATGCTAAAATATGCCTTAAAAATGGCACGACTCTCCATAATGCTTTCCCAACTCATTACAGACGTCCTCATAAAGTTTTTTCTAAAATAATTTATGGGTGCTCAGACGAATCAGATCCATGGACTAATACACTCGAAAAACCATGAAAGTCATGTAATTCCTAGTTGGCTCGTAAATGTAAAAGTACGACTTAAAAAAATGGCTCGACTCTCCATAATGCATCCCAACTCATTACGGAGGTCCTCATAAAGAATTTTCAAAAAATATTTTCGGGTACTCCAACGCGCCAAATCCATGGGCTAATACACTTGAAAATCAAGAAAGTCGTGTAATTCCTAAGAGTTGGTTCGTAAATGCTAAAATATACCTTAAAAATGGTGCGACTCTCCATAATGCTTCCCCAACTCATTGCGGAGGTCCTCATAAAGTTTTTTTAAAAAAAATTTCATGATGCTCCAACGCGCCGATTAATAGGCTAATACACACGAAAAACCAAAAAAGTCACTTAATTCTTAAGATGTGGCTCGTAAATGTTATAATGTGCCTTAAAAAAAATAGCGCAACCCTCTATAGCGCTTCCCCTACTCATTACGGAGGTCCTTATAAAATATTTTCAGAAAACATTTCCGGGTGCTCCAATGCACTGGATCCATGAAGTAATACACATGAAAAACTGAGAAAATTGCGTAATTCCTAAGGGTCGGCTTATAAATACTAAAATATACCTTAAAAAATTATGCGACCCTGCATATTACTTTCCCATCTCATTACGAAGATCCTCATAACATTTTTTCAAAAAAAAATTTTGGGTGCTCCAACGCACCATATGCATAGGTTAATACACACGAAAAAAATAAGAAAGTTCCTTAACTCCTATGAGTTGGCTCATAAATGTTAAACTATGCCTTAAAAAAATGGCGCGACCCTCCATAATGTTTGCACAACTCATATTGAGATCCTCATAAAGTTTTTTAAAAAAAAAAATTGAGTGCTCCAATGCGCCAAATCCATGGGCTAATACACACGAAAAAATAAGAAAGCTACGTAATTTCTAAGAGTTGGCTCGGAAATGCTAAAATAAGCCTTAAAAATGGAGGAACTCTCCATAATGCTTCCCCTACTCATTACGGAGGTCCTCATAATGCTTCCCCAACTTCTAATGGGCTTATACATACGAAAAGCAAAGAAAGTCGCACAATTCCTTAGAGTTGGCACGTAAATGCTAAAATATGCCATAAATAATGGCAAGAACTTCCATAATGCTTCCCCAACTCATTACGGAGGTCCTCACGAAGTTTTTTCAAAAACAATTCGAGGTGATCCAACGCGCTAGATCCACGGGCTAATACACACGAAAAACTAAGAAAGTCGCGTAATTCCTAATAGTTGGCTTGTAAATGCTGAAATATGCCTTAAAAATGGCACGACCCTTCGTACTACTTCCACAACTCATTACGAGGGTCCTCATAAAGTTTTTTCAACAAAAAATTTTGGCTGCTCTAACACTCCAGATCCATGGGCTTATACACACGAAAAATCAAGAAAGTCGCGTAATTCCTGAGAGTTGGCTCGTATATGCTAAAATATGACTTAAAAAATGGCAGACCCTCCATAATGCTTCACCAACTCATTAAGGAGGTCCTCATAAAAAAATTTCAAAAAATATTTCTTGGTGCTCCAATGCGCCAGATCCATGGGCTAATACACACGAAAATCTAAAAAAGTCGAGTAATTCCTAAGAGTTGGTTCGTAAATGCAAAAATATGCCTTAAAAAATTGCGCCACTCTCCATAATGCTTCCCAACTCATTACGGAGGTCCTCATAATAGTTTTTCAAATAAAATCTCTGAGTGCTCCAACACGCCAAATCCATGGGCTAATACACACGAAAAATGAAGAAAGTCACGTAAATCCTAAGAGGTGGCTCGCAAATGCTAAAATATGTCTTAAAAATGGCGCGACCCTCCATATTGCATCCCCAACTCATTACGTAAGTCCTCATAATGTTTTTTAATAAATAATTTCCAATGCTCCAATGCACCAAATCCATGGGCTAATCTACATGAAAAATCAAGAAAGTCGCATAATTCTTAATATTTGGCTCGTAAATACTAAAATATGCCTTAAAAAATGACGCGACTCTCCAAAATGCTTCCCAACTCATTACGGAGGTCCTCATAATGGTTTTTCAAATAAAATTTATGAGTGCTCCAACACGACAGATCCATGGGCTAATACACACGAAAAACCAAGAAAGTCACGTAATTTCTAAGAGGTGGCTCGTAAATGCTAAAATATGCCTTAAAAATGGCGCGACCCTCCATAATGCTTCACCAACTCATTACAGAGGTCCTCATAAAGTTTTTTCAAAAATAATTTCCCACTGCTCAAACGCGTCAAATCCATGGGCTAATCTACATGAAAAATCAAGAAAGTCACGTAATTCCTAAGAGGTGGCTCGTAAATGCTAAAATATGCCTTAAAAAATGACGCGGCTCTCCATAATGCTTCTCCAACTCATTACAGAGGTCCTCATAAAGTTTTTTCAAATGAAATTTCCCACTGCTCCAACGCGCCAAATCCATGGGCTAATCTACATAAAAAATCAAGAAAGTCACGTTACTCCTAAGAGGTGGCTCATAAATGCTAAAATATGCCTTAAAAAATGACGCGGCTCTCCATAATGACTCCCCAACTCATTACAGAGGTCCTCTTAAAGTTTTTTCAAAAGAAATTTTCAGGAGCTCCAACGCGCCAGATAAATAAGCTAATACACAAGAAAAACAAAGAAAGTCGCGTAATTTCTAAGAGTTGACTCATAAATTCTAAAATATGCCTTTAAAAAATGACGCAAACCTACATAATGCTTACTAACTCATTACGGAGGTCCTCATAAAGTTTTTTCTAAAACAAATTCTGGATGCTCAACGGGCCAGATTATTTGGCTAATACAAACGAAAAACCAAGAAAGTCGCGTAATTTATAAGAGTTGGCTCGTAAATGTTAAAATATGCCTTTAAAAATTGAGCAACTCTCCATAATGCTTCCCCAACTCATTACGAAGGTCCTCATAAAGTTTTTTTTAAAATTTTTTAGGGTGTTTAACGCGCCAGATCAATGGGCTAATACACACAAAAATACCAAGAAAGTCACGTAATTCCTAAGAGTTGGTACGTAAATGCTAAAATATGCCTTAAAATGGCGCGACCCTCCATAAAGCTTCCCCAACTCATTACGGAGGTCCTCCTAAAGTTTTTTCAAAAAAAATTCCAGGTGCTCCAACGCACCAGATCGATGGGCTAATACACTTGAAAACTAAGAAAGTCACGTAATTCCTAGGAGTTGGCTCGTAAATGCTAAAATATGCCTTAAAATGGCACGACCCTTCATAATGCTTCCCTAACTCATTACGGAGGTACTCATAAAGTTTTCTCGAAAAAAATTTCAGGTGCTCCAACGCGCCATATCCATGGCTAATACACACAAAAAACCAAAAAAGTCACGTAATTCCTAAGAGTTGTCTCGTAAATGCTAAAATATGCCTAAAAAATGGTGTGACCCTCCATAATGCTTCCCCTACTTATTACAGAGGTCCTCATAAAGTTTTTCAAAAAAAATTCTGGGTGCTCCAACGCGCCAAATCCATGAGCTAATACACACGAAAACCATAGAAAGCCACGTAAATCCCAAGAGTTGGCTCACAAATGCTTAAATAAATCATAAAAATGGTGCGACCCTCAAGAAAGCTTCAGCAACTCATTACAGAGGTCTTCATAAAGTTTTTTCTAAAAAAAAATCCAGGTGCTCCAACGCGCAAGATTCATAGTCTAGTACACACGAAAGACCAAGAAAGTCACGTAATTCCTAAGGGTTGGCTCGTAAATGCTAAAATATGCCTTAAAAATAGCATGACCCTTCACAATGCTTCCCCAATTCATTACGGGGACCTCATAAAGTTTTTTCAAAAAAAATTTCAGATGCTCCAACGTGTCAGATCCATGGGCTAAAATACACGAAAAACCAAAAAAGTCGCGTAATTCCTAAGAGTTGGCTCGTAAATGCTAAAAAATGACTCGACCCCCCATAATGCTTCCCAAACTCATTATGTAGGTCATCATAAATGTTTTTCAAAAAATATTTCTAGGTGATCCAACGTGTCAGATCCATGGGCTAATACACACGAAAAACAAGGAAGGGCACATAATTCCTAAGAGTTTACTTGTTAAAGCTAAAATATGCCTTAATAAGTGGCATGACTCATAAAGGTTTTTCAAAAAGTATTTCCGGATGTTCCAATGCACCAGATCCATGGTCTAATTGCACACGAAAAATAAAAAAACCTGCGTAAATGCTAAAATATGACTTAAAAAAATGGCGAGACCCTTCATAATGATTTCCCAACTCATTATGGAGGTCCTCATAAATGTTTTTCAAAAAATATTTTCAGGTGCTCCAACGTGCCAGATCCATGGATTAACACACGAAAAACCAAGAAAGTCGCGTAATTTCTAACAGTTGGCTCGTAAATGCTAAATATGCCTTAAAAATGGCGCGAACCTCCATAATGCTTCCCCAAGTCATTACTGAGGTCCTCATAAAGTTTTTTCAAAAAAAAATTCTGAGTGCTCCAATGCACCAGATCCATGGTCTAATACACACGAAAAACCAAGAAAGTCGCGTAATTTCTAAGTGTTATCTAGTAAATGCTAAAATATGCCTTTAGAAGATGGCGCGAGCCTCCGTAATGCTTCCCAACTCATTACGGAGGTTCTTATTAAGTTTTAGCAAAAAAAAATTTGGGTGCTACAACGCACTAGTCCATGGGCTATAATACACACGAAAAACCATGAAAGTCGCGTAATTTCTAAGAATTGGCTCGTAAATGACATAAAAAGCCTTAAACAAATAACATGACCTTACATAATACTTCTCCAACTCATTACGGAGGTCCTCAAAAAGTTTTTTCAGAAAACATTTCCTAATGTTCCAACGCGCTAGATCCATGGACTAACACACGAAATATCAAGAAAGTCGCGTAATTCCTAAGAGTTGGCTCGTAAATGCTAAAATATTCCTTAATAAATGACACGACCCTCCATAATGCTTCCCCAACTCATTACGGAGGATCTCATTAAGTTTTCTCAAAAAAAAAAATCGAAATGGTGATAACACACACGAAAACCAAGAAAGTCGTGTAATTCCTAAGAGTTGGCTTGTAAATTCTAAAATATGCCATAAAAATGGTGAGACCCTCCATAATGCTTCCCAACCTCAATACAGAGGTCCAAATAAAGCTTTTTTAAAATTTTTTTATGGATTCTCCAACGCGCCAGATCCATGGGCTAATACACACGAAAAATCAAGAAAGTCGTGTAATTTCTAAGAATTGGCTCGTAAATGCTAAAATATGCCTTAAAAATAGAGCGACCCTCCATAAAACTTTCCCAACTCATTACAGAGGTCCTCATAAAGTTTTTTCAAAAAAAAAATTCGGGTGCTCCAACGCGTTAGATCCATGGGTAATTACACACGAAAAACCAATAAAGTCGTGTAATTCCTAAGAGTTGGCTCGTAAATGCTAAAATATGCCTTAAGAATTTGGTGCGACCCTCCATAATGCTTCCTCAACTCATTACGGAGGTCCTTATAAAGAGTTTTCGGAAAAAAAAACTTGAGTGCTCCAACGTGCCAGATTCAAGGGCTAATACACACGAAAAATCAAGAAACTCTCATAATTACTAAGAGTTGGCTTGTATATGCTAAAATATGCATTAGAAAATGGCGCGACCATCCATAATGCTTTTCCAACTCATTACGGAGGTCCTCATAAAAAATTTTCAAAAAAGGTTTTCGAGTGCTCTAAGGCGTTAGATCAATGGGCTAATACACACGAAAAATCAAGAAAGTCACGTAATTCCTAAGAGTTGGCTCTTAAATACTAAAATATGCCTTAAAAATTGCGCGACTCAATAATGCTTACCCAACTCATTACGCAGGTCTTCATAAAGTTTTTTTAAAAAAAATTTTGGGTGCTCCAACAAGCCAATCCATGGTCTAATACATACGAAAAATAAAGAAAGTCGCGTAATTACTAAGAGTTGGATCTTAAATGCTAAAATATGTCTTAAAAAATGGCGCGACCCTCCATAATGCTTTCCCAAATCATTACAGAGGTCCTTATAGAGTTTTTTCAAAAATAATTTTCAGGTGCTCAAACGAGCCAGTTTCATGGGTTAATACACACGAAAAAAACAAAAAAGTCAAGTAATTTCTAAGAGTTGGCTTGTATATGTTAAAATATGTCTTAAAAATGGCGCGATCCCCCATAATGCTTTCCCAACTCATTACGGAGGTTCTCATAATGATTTTTCAAAAAACATTTGCGAGTGCTCCAACGCGCTATATTCATGGGCTAATACACACGAAAACCAAGAAAGTCGCATAATTTCTAAGAGTTGGCTCGTATATGCTAAAATATGCCTTAAAAATAGCACGACCCTCCATAATGCTTCCCCAACACATTACGGAGGTCCTCATAAAATTTTTCAAAATTTTTTTTTGTGTGCTCCAATGCGCCAGATCCAAGGGCTAATTAACACACAAAAAACTAAGAAAGTCGCATAATTCCTAAGAGTTGGGTCGTAAATGGTAAAATATGTCTTACAAATGGCGCGATCCTCCATAATGCTTTCCTAAATCATTAATGTTAATATTTTATCTGATTTTGTATGGTGTGTGAGAATCAAGTATAGAAAAAAGTTATACCATTGAATGCATTGATTGACAATTTTTTAAAATTAATTGAATTGTTGAGACATTTTTCATTTTTCAAATTAACTTAATTGTTCGATCTTCAAGACTACTTTTAAAATATTCTTTCAATTTTACTCTTCATTTATTAGTATTGGAATTAGTTATATAATTAATGTTTAGTTATTTTAATCATAAATTTGACAATAATTAAGAAGGGTAAAAATGGAAAGCTATGCCTAATTTATGTCTTAATCTTCTTTTCTTAAAGGGTGTGAAACACCTCAACAATTCAATTAATTTGAAATGAAGGGAGTAATTAGAATAGGAAAAATTATACGGTTAAGCAAACTTATACTACTTAATTAGTCATCATAGCTATAGTTTGCTATAATTACCACTCGCGACTAACATTAACCATTAATTACGTGGGATGACTTCTGGTTTGTATAATTAGCCACATTTGTATAATTCGCAACTAACAATTCGTCGTTTGATTTGTATTTGTATACGATGGTTTGTATTTGTATATGACGATGATTTCCTTTGGTTTTTCAGTTTTATCACAATATACATTCAATATATTTTTGTACAACTTTTTAAAGTTTGTATAAACGTGTAGTTTTCGGATTTTGTATAATATAATTTATATAATGTAACTTGTATAATATAATATGTATAACTATTTAAAGTTCATATGTTTATGTTTGTATCAATTCGTTATTTCGAGTTTTATCATATTTGTATAATTCTAGACTTTGTATTGCTCAATTATACAAAAATACGTGAATTATTCAAACGTACCCGCAAATTATACAAACGAGATGTGAAATATACAAACTATTGCTCTCTCTCGCTCGTCTCTCTCCTCCCTCTCCCAATCTCACTCGCCTCTCTCCTCCCTCTCCCAATCTCGCTCGCCAGATATACAAATACATATGTATAACAGTTACATATATACAATTATTTTGACAGATATACATATACAATTCGCCTCTCTCCACTCTCTGCCCACTCTCGCTCGCCTCTCTCCTTTCTCTCCCAGTCTCGCTCGCCACTCTCCTCCTTATAACACGTAGCTACGAATCGTAATTATCAAACTATAGCTATGGAGCATAATTAAAATATTTTGAGTGGCTATATGTGAAAGTTCTTCATTAGAATATCTTTGTCTACGTTATTTTTTATGGTCTTCCATAAATTTCAAAAGTAAAAAAGTTCCCTTTTTTTTGTTTATTTGATTTCTTAAACCTTAACGTAGATACAATATATATATATATATATATATAAAAGAACCCTCAACCTGGTGATGTGGTGCCACCAGAAGCAATGATTCTCTTTTTATTTATTTATTTCTAAAACTGCCCTTCCCCTCTGCAATAGGAACGTCGTTTCAGCCTTCAACAACCGCTTCTCCCGTTCATTGTTTTACCACTATTGCCGCTCTTCATAAACGTTGTGTTTACAACAGCTGACCCACCTATGTGGCGCCCTCACATATCAAGATTCTTATTTAACTCTTCTTAAAAGTCACAACTTTTCACAAAAGTCACAGGTTTTCACAAAAGTCACAACTCTTCATTTTTCATTCACACCTTGTAAAACCCAACACTTAATTCCTAGGCACCAAAAGAGGAAAGAATAAACAAAGAAAATTGATTTCAATTGCAATGCGACATTACTACTCTTGCACCTCTTAGTCCACAACTCATAACGCTGCTGGAATGGTTTTCATTATATTTTCTTTAGTAAACAAAACTTCTATTTCTGCCACTATTATTTATAGGTTTTTTCTGCTATAGAGGAGTCGAATTCAGATACATTAATTAAGGTGCTTATGAAGTGTGTTTCATTCTTCAAAATTTTCTTCCTCCTATTTTATGAAGCTTAATATTTGCTGTAAGTCATAGTGATTCATGTAACTATTACAATTTCTTTTTGCAATTTTGGTGACCTTTTTTGAACTCTGTTAAAAATTCCAGCAAGGATGACTGAAAATTGATATGCTCTTTTGTCCCTTTCTACGGGTTTCTTCATATAAACAAAGAAAATTGATTTTCATTGCAATGCGACATTACTACTCTCGCACCTCTAAGTCCGTAACTCATAACGTTGTTGGAATTGTTGAATTCATTACATTTGGTTCTTTAGTAAACAAAGCTTTCTATTTCTGTCACTATTATTTGTATGTTTTTTTCTGCTATAGGGGAGTCGAATTCAAATATATTAATTAAGCTTCTTATGAAGTGTGTTTCATTCCTCAAAGTTTTCTTTCTCCTATTTCATGAAGCTTAATCTTTTACTGTAAGTCATAGTGATTCATGTAACTATTGCAATTTCTTTTTTTCTATTTTGGTGACTTTTTTTGAACTCTGTTATGAATTTCAGTAAGGATGATTGAAAATTGATCTTCTCTTTTGTTCTTTTCTACAGGTTTCTTCATATACTTTTTAGGAAAATTACTTGTGGGATGTGCTATATTTGATATCACATAACAACAAATATGTGATAATTAATACGGAACCAATTGAGAAGTTTGTTAAAAGAACCAAACAGATTGCTCTCTTGTTAGCCACAGTTAGTATATAATTTTGACTGTTTTATCTTAAGTACAAACATTTTGTATGCTATTGCACTCTTCCTAGAATATTAGTATAGAGACAGTTAGTCCATTTCTTTTATCGCAAGTTGATTAATTTGTCATATTTCTTCCTCTCTTCTTTTTGGGCGTAATAAGAGATCAAGTTTTCTTGAAACTAACAGATGCCCAAAACACGCTATAATAATAAAAAAATTATCGGCAATAAATATGCACATTAACGAAGAGTGTTAGAGCCTTTACCGACATTAATTAATTGTCATTAGATTCAATGTCGCTATAAATTTTAGGGACATTTATAGAGAGTACTAATTGCCTCTGAAAATACTATATTTAGTGGCAATTAAGCTATTAATTGTCGTTAAAGATCATTTTAGTTGTAGTGATAACTCTTTCTTTTGGCTTCTTTCAATTAAATTTGTGAACTGTAAACTTGGATACTGCCCACAGACTATCTTTTTGAAAAATATGTTAAGCAACATGCATTTTTCTTCTTGATTGTTAAGAAAGTAAGGTCGTCTTTATTATTATTTGTGGAGATTTGTGAGTTCAAGCGCTCACAAAATTATGTTGTGAGATTTTAATATGTTATGTATCAAAATTTTGGTTTACAATATCCAGTTGTGAACAGTTCAATTGAGATGCCACCTACTGCTGAGTTGATCATTGCATTAATTCTTTGTAACTGCATACTACAACCATAACAATAACTATGGTTCAATTCCAAATAAGTTGGGACCGGTGATATGAAACCTAAGCAATAGTAATGACTATTCTGGGGCAAACAGAAAAAACCTTTATGATACTAACAATTTTAGGGTCATTTTTAACATATACATGATAAGACATACTATAATAAAAAAGAGATTGATGGAGGTTCATAAGAAAGGACGTGATATTCCACTTTACTGGGGAGTTTTGTTGTTCGAGGCTTTTTGGTCTCTTCTTTAACATCTGATATTGTTCTTTATAACTTCTTAGAGTTTAGAAAATTTCGTTACTTTTGACCAACTATTTCTATGGAGATTTTCTTAGACTTCTTTCGTATACTTAAAATCTCTCTATGACTCATAAATTTTTGTATAACAAAAATGAAAATTAAAAAATATAGCACTTTAAGATTTCGGAGGAACACTTTGCCTTAAGATAAAATGTTCTTGACAATATAGTGTATGTATCGAAATTACGAATATTACCGAATGATCATATGTAAGCTTAATAAAACAGTTCAATCCCATGCGATGCACGGGTAATTTACCTAGAATATAATAAATTTAAATAAAGTAAAAAACAAGAAACACAATAACAATTAAATCTAGAGAAAAGCATCAAAACACAACAAGAATTTCGAATGAGAAAGCTACAACTATTTTAATAAAACAATAAGCTTGTAAATGCAATGTCACTAAAAATTTCTTCGGCAAACTCTACTTTTCATTAGCTATTGTCTTCAGAAATTTGACAAAGCTAAACAACTCTTTATACTGCAAAAGAAAAGTCCAAAAAAAGTCAATAATTAATTTACTAAAACATATCATATACTAATAATTTATGAAATAAAAACTCACCTCTTTTATCAATTGATTAAACTCCTCATTAAGCGTTGTAAGTATTTTCATTTGTTCTTCGATAGAAATAAAGCAAGTTGGTCCCTTCATCCATGCACTTTCCATTTCATATTCCTTAAAAAGAATTTCCTTTTTGAGGTCAAGTATGTTGATGGCTTTTTCAATCTCGCTAAATATTGAAAGCATCATAGAAAAATCATAAAAGTTATAAAATAAAAAAAAGAGAAAAAAATAAAAAGAAAACTAAAAACCAACTCACTTGATAAATTCTTGTTTTGATGAAACCATGGTTAAAATAAATTATAACAATTTAAGAATAAATAAGCTTGATATTAGTTTGCTAATCACTTGCTTTTTACAAGAAGGGGAAGCCCTTTAAATAGACTATTTTTCATGAAGTTCATATTATTGTTATGGAAAGTTAATAAATTTTGAGAGATCATCATGTGATAGAAAATGGCAACAAATTAATTTTGTTGATCAATTTAATGAGATATTGAATATGAATCTATCTTAAAAATCTAAAGAGGTACATGATCTTGAATAATAGGTAATTAAATATTTTCAATTCTAAAGCACAGATTTAAAATTTAATAATTGATTTTCTAAATAAGGTAACCATATCGATATTATGTGTGTAATTCTGAGTTTTTTTTTTTGTAAATTCAATAAATAAACACTTAAAAAGATGAATTTACCAAATTATCAATCAAAGGAATTTCAATAAGTCAATTAGTTTTTTAAAAAATAAAATTACACCATACGTACATGCATACAATTACTCTGAATCAAACTTTTACATATCATATTTTGTAGTAACAAAATTTTTTTAAATTCTTTTTAGTTGAACGAGAGAAAGATATTATATACAATATTATACAACATTATAAAGAAAAAGAGCCAAAAATTGAACTTGGTCACAACATGAATTATCAGCTTCAATAATTCCCTTTTTTCCACGTCGAAATGAACAACTCATATCTTAAAGTTTAAGCTTTATTGCTGCTGCGTTTTCATAATTCGATAATAGAATTAATAAATTATATTTATATCATTCAATATATAAAGTCTTTGATTTAAGAATTTAATTTTATACTTTTAGTTTTCATTATTTAAAACTCTTGGTTATTCTGTAAGGTAGCCGTGTTGCTTTAATTTTGAATAAGATGCAATCTGTCAACTCATGTGCATGATTTATTTGATTTTTCACCTTGTTTTTAAGTGATTTTTAATTAATCTTTTTACTTGATATCTTAATGATTAAACCGATAATAATCAATAACCGATAAATTGATATCTAAATGTCTATAATGATTTAGCATATCTACAAAATTATTAAATCGACAAACTTTAAAATCAAATCAAACCGATGATACACAACCCTTGTGGATATGAATTGTCGCTCCAATTTTGAATCAAAGATGCGGTGACGTTGATGGGGCTGTGGTAAGAAAGCCCAAAGTTAATTAAATACTCAGATGTCGCATCTTGCACTTTTTGGTTCTTAAGTAAGGAATATCATTTTCTTTTCTCGACATGTCATACATCAAAATGAAAATGTCTTGTTTTTCATCTTTGAAATATTGCATAAGTTTGGTTGGTTCAACTTTCATATCATTAACTAAGTACAATGTAGAAAAATGGTTGAAATGTGATTTAGGACAGTCCATTTTAAAATTTGCTTCTTTTTTTTTGACATCCTCACCTCCAAATAAATTAGAGTCCTCAAAAAAATATTTGATGAATTTTTCTTTGCTAGTGTAGTATCATTTCTTCAAACTCGGCATCTTTCACTACTTTTAAGGGCTCGTTTGGTATGAGGTATAAGGAATAATAATCCCAGGATAAAATGTAGGATTATCCCATGTTTGGTTGAAGGTATTAGGTAGTCATTGGATTAGTTATCCCACCATTTTTGCCTTAGTGATGGGATAAGTTATTCCATATATATGGTGGAATAACTTATCCCAGGATTAGTTATCATGGGATAACTTGTTCCTAACCAAACGATCCTTAAAGCAATTGATTGAAATCCATCATTAATTCTTCAAAATCAATTGTTACCTCCTCTTTCATGGAACCCAACTTAAGAATATTATCATTGACCATTTGCTATTGAACAATGCATGTCTCAATCTTTGCATTTAATTCAGCCTTCAAAGTTTCGGATATATTTTTCAAGTAGCTCCAATTTATAAATTTGCTCAACTTTTAGTTTTAAATATTTTTTTTCACCATTCATGAAATACCTTCATGGTGATATACACTCATAAACTCCAAGTTATTGAGCTTTATTCATGAGTCAAATCCATTAGAAATTTATTGAGCTTTATTCATAACTTTCATCAGAATCATTAGAAATTTCGAGCTCATTCATTGTTATTGAAGTTTCTTGTTCAACAATTTCTTGTTGAGGACTAGCCAAATCCATGACAATTGAAGTATTGCTTTCCTCAATGAACTATTTATTCTTTTCAAAGCTTTATTAATTGCCAAGATGGATTCTTGGCATAGTTTTTGCTCCTCCTTCAACATATCAAAGAAAATTTATATTCCGTAAATAATGAATTTTTTTATAGGAAATTATATACATTAATCAAGTCAATGAGTTTAAATACCGAATGCCTAAAATATTAAAAGGCAAAATTCACAAAAAAGAAGAAAAGAAGGTTTATGCTAAAGCTAGTTGGACGATGTTTGCTTAACTAGTAGGTGTAGGTGATGGATTTCAAATATTTTCTTATTTTATTTCAAATTTATAAGGGAAAAGGGCCAAAAATACTCCTAACATATTGGAAAAGGTTCAAAAATACTCTCCGTCCATCTTTTGG
This sequence comes from Solanum appendiculatum, assembly GCA_018342035.1. NCBI lineage: Eukaryota > Viridiplantae > Streptophyta > Magnoliopsida > Solanales > Solanaceae > Solanum > Solanum appendiculatum. The sequence continues at coordinate 44,166 of JAGDQO010000454.1, forward strand.
TCTAAAAATACCCTCCACCTTTGTTTTTGGTTCAAAGATACCCTTCCTTCCACCTTTTGGCCTAAAAGTACCCTCAAACCAAATTTAATTCTTTTGCCAATTAGTTAATTCTTTTAGTATTTGTTTTAAAAGAATTTTTTTATTAATTTAAATTCTTAATATTAGCCCATTCGGAAATACTTAAAATATTTAAGTCTAACCTAAAATAAAATAAAGAATAAAATTCTTATTATTAAAATAACACAATAAAATTCAAATTCTTATTCTTAAAATAACACAATAAATTTCTTAATCTTCATTTTTATATAATAATTTTATTATTATACGTTTTATACACTATTATTTTATATTTTAATTGATGTAATGATTTTTAATTTATTCGGATTGCTATTTTTAATTATATTCAAATCATCATATTAAAATTTAATTATATTAATATTTAAGATGTTATTTGATTTACTTTTTAATTAAAAAAAACTGCAGTCACTCTTGTGGAACTGATCTTTTGGTAGAAGCTAGCTTACTCTAAAGAAATTTTGAAATACGAGTATTTAACCCATAAAATTTTGTATTTCCTTTCTCAAAATTGACATTTTGAACTTTTCCATTTTTTGAAATAGATAATAACCTGAGGAAAAAGGAAGTTAAAAGCAGCTAATTTGAATAAATATTTTCAATTTTACTTCTTATTGAAAGCCGTTTCGTACAGCTTAAAAAGGTATGAAATGATAACTGAAAAATCAATTAGCAAATGTTATTTATTAAGAAGTAAATCAAAGAAAACGTTAAATGTTGATATAATTAAATTTTAATATGATGATTTGAATATAATTAAAAAAACTAATCCAAATAAATTAAAAAATCATTGCACAAATTAAAACATAAAATAATAGTGTGTAAACATAAAATAAAATAAAGAATATATTGTGTAAAAATGAAGAATGAGGATTTTATTGTGTTATTTTAAGATTTTTTAAAAAGAATTTTACTATGCTATTATAATAACTAGAATAATAGTTTTTGAGAATTTTATTCTTCATTTTCACACAATAAAATCTTTATTTTATTTTACGTTAGACTTAAATATTTTAAGTATTTCGGAATGGGCTAATATTAAGAATTTAAATAAATAAAAAAATTTCTTTTAAAACAAATACTAAAAGAATTAACTAATTGACAAAAGAATTAAATTTGGGTTGAGGGTACTTTTAGGCCAAAAGGTGGAAGGAGGGTATCTTTGAACCAAAAACAAAGGTGGAGGGTATTTTTAGACCAAAAGGTGGAAGGAGAGTGTTTTTGAACCTTTTCCAATAGGTTAGGGGTATTTTTGGCCCTTTTCCCAATTTATAAAGTTGGAATTAAATATATAGTTTTTTTTATTTATATAAAAAAAACACTTTAGTTGAAATTATGAAAATGAAGTTAGAAAACAAATTTTGAATACTTTCTAAAATTTAAAAATCCAACTTCAAGTTGAATCTAAAATTTTCATATTCAAGTAGTGATTTTAAAATTAAGCGAAAAAATTATTTTTTTTAAAAAAAAGATTGTTGCCAAACGGCACCTAAGAGGATGCTTGGATTAATTTTTTTTCTAATTATAATAAGATAATATTCATTTTGGGACGAACTAAAAAGCATACAAGTTACAACATAAAATAAAACGAAAAGGGTATTTATTTTTTTCAACACTATAAAAAATATAAAATAAATCTTAAATATTAAAAACGCTTAAAATAAATCAATTCAAACGTAATTTTAATTTTGTCTATCAAAGGTCCCACATTACTCTGTCAAGTGTCAACACGATCTTCCATGCACCCTCTCGAATCTTGTTTTACCCTAAATTATAAAAGGGAAAAAATGAAAAATAAAAAACTCAATACGCGTCTAAGACAACTAAAAGTTTTTACTTTTTATTCTACTTTATTATTATGGGATACTCACATTTTACAATGTAGTTTTTCAGGTATTAATTTGTTGTGTATAGTTTAATAAACTACTTTTTTTTTCTTATTTCAATTTTTTTATTTTATTAATTTTTTTTCTTAATTCAATTTGATTATTTTATTCATCTCATTTTTTATATTTCATTTATGCAATTAATCAAGAAAAAAAAAAATCAAATTTACGATTTAAAAAAGAATCATATCAAAATATTTATATGACTATAAACTTTTAAAAAATTTGTTGTCATAAACATGTAATTATATTCGTTTGATTATTTTAAAAAATCATTAAAAGTATTTGAAAAACTTAATTTAAATTATTTTTAAATTTAAAAATAAGGATATTTAATTTTTTCTAAAAAACGGATTTAAAAAAATATAGGTTAATGCGAATTAAAAATCTTGCTAAGCCTTATTCATAAAGATAGGGGTGTGCAAAAAACGAACCGATCGATAAACCGAACCAAAAAAGTGTTATTGGTTTCTTGTTATTGGGTTATTGGATTAACGGTTTTTTAATGGTTTTATAAAAAATATATATCGAGTTATCGGTTCGGTATTGGTTTTTAATATTGGTTTATTGGGTAAACCGATAATCCATTAAGACTAATTTAAGTAAATATTAATCTCAATATACACACTTCACAATGACTTTGAGTTCACAACTTCACATTATACAAAACGTCAAAACCTAAAGTAAGAATAATATTCATCTTAATTTCTCTTTGTGTTACACTTGTATAGTTCTTTTCATGTTTCTTAGTATTGTTTCTATTTTATGAGCATTTGTAAAATTACATTATTGTCTTGTCGCATCAAATGTATTAGAGAAATCATATATTTATTTTATCAGCATTTTTCTTATTGGTTTAACCTAAAACCGAACCGTTAAGGACCAAAATCGATAAACCGAAAACCGATAAAAAATATCATATTGATTTGGTTATTGGTTTAGCCTATTTAAAAATCGAAAACCGATAAACCGAACCGATAATACATAAAACCGAACCGAACTGACCGATATACACCTCTACATAAAGATGCTTAATCCGAAAATTTTATCTCAAAGTAAAGTTGTTCATATTCTCATACTTATTATAAGAGGTAAAATTATAAATTGGATCAATTTATATCTTTAGAAACATTAATTTAAATTTTGCCCTCTTTCATCTAGAGATTTGGAATTAGGGTGTATTCAGTACAATAAAAATTTCATTTTTTTCATTTTTAATTGATCAAAAACTTTTAAAATATTATGTCATCGATCTCCTCCAACAAACTAGCTCCATTTTCACCCCCACCCTATAGTAAGAGCATTCATCTCTACCACCCCATTGTCAATCCTATCCTCACTTCCATAATATTTATTTAAGTTATATATAAATATTTTTATGAAAATATCTTTTACGTACTAATGTATTAAAAATAAATAACTCACTTATTTCTAATAAATATCCTAGTTGGTAAGCTTAGGTGGCTGAATTAGTGGCATGTGGCATGCCATATCACTGTTGTTAATTAACTCTTGAGGGTATTTGTGGTCTCTTAAGATAATGACAGTGGCAT
>JAGDQO010000456.1:0-205000 GCA_018342035.1 Solanum appendiculatum
AAGGTGAAGGCAGCCTGCTATTCTACTGTAAAGTGTAACAAAAAGTGCTATAAACACATCAACATCAACAATGAATAAGACCAATATTTACCAAAAAAACTATCAAAAGAAAAAGAAAAACTATGAAAAATCGAATACTTTTTATATTATCTTTATAATAACAAAGGCCTCCATTACTCTAAATTTTTCAATGGGGTGAAATATTATACAATTTGTATGATGATTTGGGTTAAAGCCTAGGAGGTTTTATAACAAAAATGAAACAAGAAAATATCATCATTTGTTATTAATATTCTTGATATGATGTAATATCTTTTTTTTTTCAAATGGATTCATATATTTTAATTTTATTTCTTCCTTGAATCCTTATAACTGACTTATATTTATTACTTGAATATCTCATGTAATTTGACACACTCAATTTTGGAGAGGAGAATTTTAAAATATCATTTTTTTGACAACTTTAAAAAAGATGTACAATTTTAGAATTTCAAGGTTATCATATAATAGTTTTACTGAATATTAAGTTTTGTTTTGGACATAATACTATCAATACACATCTCGCAATTGGTCTCAAACTATTTATATCTTGTCCTTGAAAGTAAAGAGTCAAAGATACTTTCATCTAGTCGCCAGTTACAAACTACTGATAAAGGTCAATAAGAAATGAAATTTAGTTTTCGTTCCGAAAGAGTTTTAGTGACAAGAAAAATTTGAATCCTAAACTTAGTTTGTATAATGCCCCTCATGGTCGTTTTGTGATTTTTATCTCTTTTCCATGTTTGACACTCCCCCTAACTTTGGTTTACGATTTCTGACTATATCGTATATTTGAAGTTGATTTTTTATGTCGTTGGATGCTATTGTAGATCATACACTAATTCTTGGGTGGATGTTATTCATTTCACACTTCGATCAATGTTTTATGAAACTTTGACATCACGACATTATTTTAACTATTTTCGTTTCTTTTGCATGTGGACATGACATACAATTTGGGTGAAGACTTAGCTTACCTACTGTTGGATTTGTACAAGTCTCATATTACTTTTGAATTTTGAGTCGTGACATTTAATAAAATCCACAAGTAATAAATAATATTATATTTCCCATTTTAAATTTTTTAAAAAAATCTATATATCATAACGAAGACATGTTATGTCTTCATAGAAGTTGTCAAAAATTGAAATATCTGGGTGTAGTTTTCTATATAATGAGACTTGGTAAAAATTTCAACCTAGGCTAGTTTTTCACAAAGATCACATGTAATGGGGTTTAGGTATCAACTGTGATCTGTGATGTGGTGTTTGATGGTCTTGAACTTATATTATATTAGTTGAGAGAATTAGGGATCAATAGAAACTTTTGTAATAAAAAAAGTGATTAGTAAAACATCAATTATGGCAATTTCTATGGTGAGATGTTTCTATGTTATCAAAAAATCCTAAATGTGTCGTGAAAAGGGTAAACTTGGAAAGGTTTCCAAGTCAATGTCATTCTTCATTACAGCGGGGCCCTCACATCCATATATAGTGAGGATATGGATGTGTACCTTCATCTGGTCCTATAATAGATCATGATCCCAGTGATGATGAAGTGGAAGTTGAATCAGGATCGGAAGGAGATACTAATGAAGATATTGAGGTTGACAGTGATGTCCATCAAGAGTATATAGATATAGGGGCAAGCAAGAGGCATTTTAAAAGGTCACAAAGGAGAAGTAGAGGTAATACTTAAGATCAAATTCATGTTGGCAAAAATTGTTCAAATATAGGGTATGATGAGACAAATATTGGTATTAGGGAAAGATTAGTTGGTAAGCTAGGAGATGATGAACCTTACTATCTAAGTGATGAAGTTCCTAGATTTGAAATAGATTATGAAACATGTTGGGGAGATGGTGAAGAGGTTAACCAAGTAGTGCATAAACTTGTTAGAAGGAAGAAAACCCCAAATAGAGTTGTGTTTGATGAAACTTCTGAAAAGATTTTTTGGGAATTAGGACTGGTTTTTGGAAGTGTTGAGAAATTTAGAGTGGCAGTGACAAGAGACTTGTCCATGGTTGTAGTGTGCAAGCAAGGATAAAACAAGTGGAGATTTCATAGTTAAAAGATACAACACTGTCCATAAATGTTTGACATCAACTTATAAATATCTTCGCAACTCAAAGTTTCTGGCCACGAAATACAAAGAAAGAATAACTCAACAACCAAACATTAGCATTGTGATGTTCCAGGACATTATTAGAAAAGAGTTGGATATCCATGTTGGTACGACAATAGTGAGAAGAGCTAGGGCCAGAGTGTTACAAGAGATCATGGGTGATCACATTGTGGAGTATGATAAGATTTTTTATTATAAAGATGAAATTTTAAGGAGTAATCTAGGTAGTACTTGTGTAGTGAAGGTTGGAGAAGAAGATGAAGCTCGGCAGAAAATTTTTCAAGGACTTTATGTTTGCTTCCATGCTTTAAAGAAAGCATTCTTTGGAGATGCTAGGAGGTTGATTGGTTTTGATGGGTGTGTCCTCAAAGGTATGTGTAAAGGTCAGTTGTTAGTGGCAGTTTGTAGAGATGGAAACAAAAAAATTCTGCTTATTGCCTGGACAGTTGTTGAGGTTGAGAATCAGTTTACCTGGACATGGTTTCTTGAACTAGTGAGGAATGATCTTGATCTTGGATAAGGGCATCAACTATCTATCATTACTGATATGAATTAGGTAAGACTTTTATTGTCTTACTGTTTTATTGTCTTTTTTATGTTTTTTTAGTTATGCATTTTAATTATTATTTGTCTGTTATGTTACTTTGTTAGGGACTAGAAATTGTTGTTCAAGAGGCATTGTCATTGGTTGAACATAGAAAATATGCAAGACATGTTCTTGCAAATTGGTGTAAAAGCTGGAAAGGAATTGAAAGAAGAAGAGTATTTTGGAGGATTGCTAAATCTATATTTGAAGCTGAGTTGAAGGATAATATACAGGAAATGAAGAAACTAGGAAGAGCATGTTTGGATGATCTTTTATGGTACAACTTGGATACATGGGGCAAAAGATATTTTCAAGACTATAGCAAATGTGATGTTGTGGACAACAATATGGCAGAGAGTTTTAATGCTTGGATATTGTCTGCAAGGCATAAAACAATCATCACAATGCTTGAGGAGATAGGGGTGAAGATGATGAAAGGAATTGGTAATTTGAGAGAGTTCTCAAACACTTGGATCACTGATATATCTCCTATATCTCTAAAGACTTTGGAAGAAAATATTGACAAGTCTATGCAATGTAACTTGTCTTGGAATGGAGAAAGAGGTTTTGAGATTACACACTATGATTTTACTCATACTGTGGACATTGTTAGTAGGAGTTGTAGATCTTGGCAGCTTAGGGGCATTTCTTGTCCTCATGGTGTTGCTGCCCTTCATTACAAGGAGTTGGAACCAATCAATTATGTGACTAGTTGTTATAGAAAGGAAACCGACCTCACCACATATGCCCATTTTATTCAGCCAATGAATAACATGAAAATGTGGTCAACATTAAATAATCCAATTGTAAAGCCACTAAAGATCAAGAAGATGCCTGGAAGACCAAGTAAGGTTAGAAGAAAGGAGGCAAATGAAAAAAAAACACTAGAAAGCTTAGCAAAAGTGGTGCTGTTATGACTTGTAGAAAATATGGTACATATGGACACAATAAAAGAGGATGTCCTACAAGAAACCAAGCTAGTCCAAGTCAATCAGCTGAAACATCTTCTCAGGCAGAGGTATTTTTAATTTTTACTTTCTACTGTTAAATCTATATATACTGAAATATCAATATACAGGCTACTAGTAGAGCAAGGGGCATAGCAAGAGGCAGTGTTCCAAGTTAATCAGCTGAAACATCTTCTCAGACACAGGTACTTTTATTTATTACTTTCAAATATAAGCTATATGTACATGTATTGATATATTAATATACATGCTACTGATAGAGCAGGATATAGAGCAAGGGGTAGTAGTTCAACTCAATCACCTGGAGCTTCTTCGTAGGTATATGTATTGATTTGTAAAAGATTTAGTTATAATTATATGCACTAACATGTGAAAAATTAGGCCACCACAAATAATGAAAGTGGTAGAGGAAGATGTACAGGAAGAGGCAATTTTTCAAGTTCTATAGGTGTTCCAATTCAATCACATGGAGCTGGTACAAACAAAGAGGTAATCTATCTAATTATTCTATCACTTATAGACAATATAGATATACTCTAATATTTGAGTTTCAAAGGACAAATTGTAAATGGTAGAGGAAGAAGAAGAGGTCGAAGAAGAGTAAGAGGAATGCCTCAAGAAGGAAATGTGAATGAAGGAATAGGTACAGGAAGATCAATGCCTCAAGAAATAAATGTGAATAAAGGCATGGCTAGAGGAAGAGATATGGCTCAACATAGTCAAACTAGTTCTGAAGCAACCTGCAATGAAAGAGGCCTAGAAAAAGGGAAGAGACCAGTAGAACATAAGGACACCAGTGGAGGACGAACAAGACCTTTTAAAAGGCCACGAATGGTAGGTGTTGGAATATACCAAGATGAAGATGGATTTACAACTCTCAATGTAATTTTGTATGCATACTTCAGATTTTATATGCAAGCCTAAATGTTTTTTGATTTGAATATGTATTTATTTGACTAAGAAGCCTGGATTGCCAAGTAGAACAGTCCTCAATACTGGTACAAGAGTGACAAAGAGGGCTGATTTTATTACTGGTGATATTGGCTACACACCAACACGTGGATTCAAATGGAAGGGGAGGACAAATATTACCAATAGCAACCTATAAAGAATGAGGGCTGAAAAGGTTAATCAAACTAAGTCTGCAGCTACTGCTAATAATCAAAGCCAAACAAGTTCAAGTAGGAAGACCCTTGTGCCATGGTAGTAGGGTATTTTGATGTTATATTGTTCATTTTGAAAAACAAATTTTAATTATATATATTTTGGTGCTATTTTTGGTTGGAATCAAACTCAATTTTGCATGTAACCAAACAAAACAAGATCAACTTGATAGTTGTAGTTCAAATTGAATGATTATGTAGGAATGAAGTCCTCATTTTGACCAATTTTTGTTGCTTTCAATATATCTTCTTCTCATCCATTTGTACTTGAACATATTCTTGAATTTTCTCAAATGGTTACCACAATAATATAGACACAACCAAATACATTAACAACTTGTTAAAATCATAACTATTTCAACAACATTCGACAACAAAAACCAACAAACACTTCAGCATTCGATAACAAAAAACACCAAAAACTTGAAAGTAACTAAAGATGTCAATGGTAATTTTGGTTGCACACACCTACATCTTCCATTCTTCACATTCTTGGTTAGGCTTAAAGATAGGAAAAACACTACAACGAACAAGACAATTAGCTTCAAGTTATAACATTTTCTCTTCTTCTTCTCCTTCATCACCCATTTGTTACTTTCAACACGACTTTCATAACATGTCAATGCTTCTTCCAACTCCTTAATTCTCTTCACCAATCTGAGAATAACGTACTTGATTCGTATATCAACATCTTCACAATCCCTCCATCTAAAGAAGTTGCATGCAGTATCCTAAAATACGCCATAAACAAAAAGAGAAAAACATAAACAAAAGATCTCCAAAAATGATGTAGAAAGCATACACGATAGCATGTAAAACACCAAAATCTTCGAGCTGCATTGTGCTTTGACCATGAAGTTTGCATTGAAAGTAAGTCTCCATATTTGCATCACAATTTTACTCATAACATTAGATCATTCTTATCATTACAAATACGATTCAGGATTGCATTTGGCATTTCAATCAAAACCTAATCACAAAAATATCTTCATTTCTCAAAACTAAATGAAACTCATAAGAAATCAAACCTTGAAAAACTTTAAATTAACCTTTTCTACTAGAAACTGAAAGAAAAAACGAATTTCTTCCTTATTGCGCTTGGGAAAGATGATGAATTCTTCAGAGAGAGAGTACCAATGTTGACCTTGTTTTGGGAAAGAAGATGAAATCATCAAGAGAGGGGTATCAACGGTTCTTTTGAGTTTAAATTTGGGGAAGATGATGTAAAGGAATTAAATAATTAATAATAAAGAAAACAAGCGACACGTGACACTTTTTAATTGGTTATTCACAGCAAAAATACTGCTTCACGTGCGTGTTGTGCGTGTTCACAAACCAGGTGAGGGAATGGGTCAAAATGGCACTTTTACAAAGACATTAAAAACTTTTGTGAGGTGATTGGACCCTTGCAAAGTTAAGGTATCTTTTTGAAAATTCGGGACAACTTCAGTGGTGACTTTATGTCTTTTCTCTTTTTTATTACAATATGGATCACTAATCCTCTCAACTAACATAATATAGGTTCAAGACCATCAAGCACTACATCACATATCACAAAGATATGAATAACTTTCTAACTCATTGTACTCGCAACTTATATGTATATGTACCAGTGTGTTACTGTCACACTATATATATATACATATACATATACACTCATTATTTATGCGAGTACAATGTCAGTATGGTATATCAACAATGTTGGTCCACTGTGGGTCGTGAATATTGGCATAAATAAGTTTTTAAACATGTGTGTAAACTTTACTTACTGTTGTATGAGTCATCATGCATTGAGTATCATATGACTAAACGATCTGTTATTGATATGATTGATCTTATGGTGATTATACGTGTTGACAATGAATTGTCTATGTCTTGCAGTATGGACTACTTTTTATTAGACATATGTACTGCTACTTGTTCTAAATTAAGTAGGCATATGATGACTACCAGTACCTAGTGGCTTAAAGTGATACTACCATGTACTCTTCCTTTGTTGTGTATATATCGTGTTCCAGACGTTTCTTCGAGATCTTAGTTCTAGCATAGTTGAAGATTCTTATCCAAAAGTGAGCGCTCCATTTTCTAGACTATCGGGGATTGTCGCAGTTGTCCTTGTCCATCTTCCGGACGTTGAGACAGTTTAATTTATTTTAGTTATTGAACATGCTAATAGACTTATTTTAGTTAGAAGTTCTGTACAATGGCTTGCAGTTCTCACGGAGTTGTTAGTTCTCACGGAGTAGTTAGATGTTGATTTCGTTTAGTATTTGACCTTGACTTTATTTATAAAACTCAGCTGGATTTAATTATTAGTTATTTGTTAGATTGTCTTATATTTGCTTAGTCTTTTGTTTTTCGATAGTTCTCGGTGTTCGTCCGGGCGTCACTCCTGAACACGAATCTAAACAAAGTTAGAACATGCTCTTTGCATTCTTTGGTCTATCTACCTCTTTATCTCTCGAGTCCAAGAATAGACAATAGATTTATTTCTATGGTGATCAAGCATGAAATACTAAAACAAGAATACAAAAGTAATTTAAACGATAACCAACATTAATTCAAAACAATCGATGTTCAACAATTACCCATGGCCGCAGCCCCAGAACAAGGGTCTTTAGCTACTAATACCTAAGAAAAAGAAGAAGAAAAGAACCCTAAAAAGTATTGACAATTTTTCCTTACAAAGTGTCTTCCTTCAAAAGTCTCTTCTCCTCCAATAATTATTTCTATGGACTATTTATAGATGTAGAAAACCCTGAATAAAATAACTGAGTCCAAAACAAATTAGGAACCCAAAACCAAAACGGAATTGGATTCCTACGTCCGCGTGAACACTGCCCAACCGCCTCAGTTTGCTTTCCTCGCCCAACTTTTCTATATATATAAATATTAATATAATATTCAATTTAATCCATTAAGCTGCCTGCTTGATTTTCCTTTTTCAATCTTTCATAATTAATTCATTTTAGCTCCAAACTTCTTCAACTTTGTACCAATTTAATCCTACAAATAAAATACACTATTTAGCACAATCCATAAAATTCCTGCTCAAAAAAGACAAATATAAATAATAAATATGAGGCAATTAATGATAAGAAAATATATTTTTGGCTTCAGATCAACACCCCACACTTAAACTTTTGTTCGTCCTCGAGCAAACATTAAATCTCATCTCAAAAATCATACTAGGAAGCCATCACTTTGGTTGATACAAACAATTAGGCCATATTGAAATTTGAAAACATCAAGTACAATTCCCGCTCATTATGCAAGACATCCAAATAAACAACAAACCTTTAACCTCCTAACCTCAAGGAAAGACTATGAACTCATCAAATTTAAGTTTGCTCACCTACTCTCATCAAAGAAAGTTAATAACATCACCTATCTATCATGAAACAAGTGCCCTCACAAGAAGAAATAGTCCACACACTCAATTCAAAAGATTGAATATAAATTAAGAACTTAGCGTCAAAGAACAACTCTCACACTCACAAATAAAATTCACATGTATGCACAAAGAACCATAGGCTTGCCCATTATGTACATCTCCGCTAATTAAGCATGCTTGAATAGAATCAAATAGGACTTTAACGGGTTGTAATGTAGGCTAAGGGACAGGTAGGAAAATTATATAATAGTGACTCACACTTTCTCTAAGCACTTTGTATTTTTAGACTTCATCACCCATTATTTTCTTCTCTTTATTTTCAGCCCTTTCTTCAACAATTATTTCACAAGTAATTCTCATCATCTCAAGAATGCTTCAATCATTTTTTTTTTCACAATAATTTTTTTTTTCATAATCAATTTTTTTTTCAAAGGATTTTTTTTTTCTTTTTCTCCTTTTTTTTTTCTTTTTCATGTCACATTCTTTCGAAGAGGGCTCTTTCATCACTTTGTAGCTATCATTGATTTTCTTTTCTTACAGCCATTTATTTTTTTCTTCCAGATATAACAATTATAATCAGTCTATGCTACAGTGCTCAAGGAAGCAAGGTGCAAAAACTAGGGATTCAACAAAATAGTTAAGGGCAAAATATGGCTACCAACAAAAGGCTACAGGCTCAAAAGGGCGAACTAGTGATATAATATCTGAAAAGGCTAAAATTTACAAGACAAATCAAAGAAAGCCTATTATCATCTCCTAAACTGAGCAACACTTTTCATTTCGCTTCAATAACATGCAGGGCAAGTTCTAGACTAAGATGCAAAACATGGAATAAGCAAATTCTCACCACACATGGCACAAGTACCAATCAAGATGGATCAATTCCACTTCTAAGAGAGACAGGATCATAACAAACTACAAAATAAAACAAGCTATAAACAAAGTCACGACCATGAACCTAAGTGTCAAAGAGTCTGCAATTTCAATAGCAATCAAGCATTCACAAGAAAGTACTACTCAAAATTAGGCCTAAATAGCAAGTATCACACAACTCAAAAGGGTCTTTTCTTTTCTCTAAAAAATAAATAAAAATTTACTCCCTATCGGTTCAAAGGGACTATCCTCAGGAAAAGTACCGAAAACAAAAGCCGAGGAACCCACCTAAAAATACAAAAAGACTCGATAAAGCAGTAAAAACTAGGAATTCATTCCTCCACCCCACACTTAAAAAGATACTATGTCCTCAAAGCATCAAATAAAATTTAAAACAAGGGTTAGGAAAACTCCCTGAGGCCTCTAGGCCTAGCTAGTAGCATGTTCTCTTAATTTTCATCAAGGGTCGTCACCCCACCCTTAAGCTCAAACGTGCTCCTTAGCTCCATATTCTTGGGTACTCAGACTTCCCCTAATCTGCAAAAACAAGACCAAAAGAAAAGAAGAAAAAAAATGACATTATAAAAAATAAAATAATAAGAAGCTACACTACCAATTGGGTTGCCTCCCAATAAGCGCCTAATTTAATGTCGTGGCACGACACAATTAAGTTCACTACTTTTCTTTCCACTTTGAACTTATGAATTGTACCCCTAACTTCGCATCAATTTTTCTGCTCCTCTCTAAGGGCGGTGGTATAAAGATAACAGAACCAAGTAATAAATGTCGCATCTTGCACTTCTTGGCCCTTATGTGAGGAATGTCGTTTTGTCTACGTGGATTAGAAAACTTTAGGATGTCGGGGCATTGTTCCTCATCTATAGTCAATTGTTTTGAATGAGATCCAAGGTGCCTCAACTCCAAAGCAACATTATTTACAACATTCTCACTTTTGTACTCTTTCTCAACATTGACATTAAGGAATAAGGTATAGTTGAATGGTTGGAATTCCTCTTTTTGCTCCACTATCTCTTTCACATACTTGGCGTACTTGGGAATTCCCTGCAAAATATCAACCAAAGGGAGATTAATGTGAACTTGTTTAAGGAGAGACAAAAACTTACCGAAGCATGCGTCCTCGTTCTGCTTTTTGGACTTTTGAGAAAACGAAGGGGGTGGTTTTAATTGAGGAACAATCCTCTCAACATTCGCATCTTGAACCACTTCTTCGGGTTTCTTTTCTTCTCTCACCGCCTCAGAACTTCTCTTCTTTGGAGCTAATTCTTCCTGTTGTAATCCACTCCTTGTGCTCACCGCATTCGGTTGCCTTGGGTTAGGATCCGTGTCACCCGGAAGATCTCCAGGAGGACGCACATTGACTGCATTAGCCAATTGTGCGAACTGCCTTTCCAGATTTTTCAGCGCTAATTGGGTGTTTCTCAACTCTTCTCCTAACTTGTTGTTGATTTCTGTACTTAGCTTTTGGAACAACTCCTCCTTAGTCATGCCCCCTTGCTTCGCACCTTGATTATTTGGCTGTTGAAATTGTTGTCCATTACCTTGTGGTCTGTATTGGTTCTGCCCTTGAGCCTGATTTTGGTGTTGATTCTGATTTCCACCCCATGAGAAGTTGGGGTGGTTCCTCCAACTTGAGTTATGCGTGTTCCCATAATTCTGCGTACCTCCACCTCTTTGGGCATTCCCCACTTCATCACCCCTGTCAACATCACAGATAACAGAAGAATCATAATAGGGGGGAGGGGGATAAGAGTTAGGACAACCATTCCAATGACCAAATTGACCACCACATATATGACAAATAGGACATTCGATATCCAAATGGGGTCCATTACAATAATTACAAGGATACTTCTCACCCAACCACGATTTATCCCAATCAGTCATATCAATAAGAGTACCAAATTATTCAAAGGGAAAAAAATTATTGTTCGGAAAAAAAACTAATTAATAAAACAAAAAAAAAGAAAATTTTAAATAAATAAAAATAAGAAGTATAACCTAGAAGAATAGTTAATTTCTAAGTCCCCGGCAGCGGCGCCAAAAACTTGTTGCTTCCAATTGCACACGCAAGTGTACGTGGTCGCAGAAGTAATAAGTGGCTCTTTAAGAACCGGAATATCGAACCCACAGAGACTTGTCAATTAACTATTTACTAAATTATACTAGTCTAATTATTTATTTAAGAGTGTCAAAAGAACTAAAATAATGCAAGAATTAAATACTAAGATTAACTTACAGTGATTGAGACAATTCCAGGGCTGCAGCATGCATAGGGTTTCATGTATCGCATCTCATGTAATGAATTAACTAAGGTTATCAAATTACTGATTTACAGGGTTGATTTTATGATCATGATCTCTCGACCTCTAATCGCCTACTCCAACTAGCTGTCTAACTACATCGTTGAGCGGGGATAGGCAGTCCTAATTGGCGAGCATTTATATTTCATCCTGTTTCGTAACCAAGCGAGGTGTTCGTCCGGGCGTCACTCCTGAACACGAATCTAAACAAAGTTAGAACATGCTCTTTGCATTCTTTGGTCTATCTACCTCTTTATCTCTCGAGTCCAAGAATAGACAATAGATTTATTTCTATGGTGATCAAGCATGAAATACTAAAACAAGAATACAAAAGTAATTTAAACGATAACCAACATTAATTCAAAACAATCGATGTTCAACAATTACCCATAGCCGCAGCCCCAGAACAAGGGTCTTTAGCTACTAATACCTAAGAAAAAGAAGAAGAAAAGAACCCTAAAAAGTATTGACAATTTTTCCTTACAAAGTGTCTTCCTTAAAAAGTATTTTCTCCTCCAATAATTATTTCTATGGACTATTTATAGATGTAGAAAACCCTGAATAAAATAACTGAGTCCAAAACAAATTAGGAACCCAAAACCAAAACGGAATTGGATTCCTACGTCCGCGTGAACACTGCCCAACCGCCTCAGTTTGCTTTCCTCGCCCAACTTTTCTATATATATAAATATTAATATAATATTCAATTTAATCCATTAAGCTGCCTGCTTGATTTTCCTTTTTCAATCTTTCATAATTAATTCATTTTAGCTCCAAACTTCTTTAACTTTGTACCAATTTAATCCTACAAATAAAATACACTATTTAGCACAATCCATAAAATTCCTGCTCAAAAAAGACAAATATAAATAATAAATATGAGGCAATTAATGATAAGAAAATATATTTTTGGCTTCAGATCAAACACCCTCAATGGAAGAAGTCCATAGAGCTATATTTTCTTTCCAACCACACAAGGCCCCGGGGCCGGATGGACTTCATCCCTTTTTTTACCAGAAATACTGGAGCACAGTAGGAGAATCAGTCGTATCACTATGCCAGAAAGCCTTTATCCAAAGGGGCATTCCCGAGGAAATAAATGACACATACATATGCCTAATCCCAAAAAAGAAAAATGCGAATAGTCTAAAAGACTTCAGGCCCATAAGCCTTTGCAACACTACATACAAAGTAATAACAAAAATAATATCCCAACGAATTAGGCCTCTCATGGAAAAATTGATTGGGACTGGTCAATCAAGTTTCTTAAAAAATACACAAGCAACGGATAACACCATCATTGTACAAGAAATCATCACTCACTTTAAAAAGATGAAAGGCAAAAAAGTAAACCTAATCTTAAAAATCGACCTAGAAAAGGCTTTCGAATCAGTCGTATCACTATGCCAGAAAGCCTTTATCCAAAGGGGCATTCCCGAGGAAATAAATGACACATACATATGCCTAATCCCAAAAAAGAAAAATGCGTATAGTCTAAAAGACTTCAGGCCCATAAGCCTTTGCAACACTACATACAAAGTAATAACAAAAATAATATCCCAACGAATTAGGCCTCTCATGGAAAAATTGATTGGGACTGGTCAATCAAGTTTCTTAAAAAATACACAAGCAACGGATAACACCATCATTGTACAAGAAATCATCACTCACTTTAAAAAGATGAAAGGCAAAAAAGTAAACCTAATCTTAAAAATCGACCTAGAAAAGGCTTTCGACAAAATCGAGTGGTCCTTTATAAAAGAAACATTACATTACTTTCATTTTACCAGTAACATTATTAAGATAATCATTTCATGTGTCTCAACAAGTCAAATGGCAATCCTTGTAAATGGGACCAAAACAGACTACTTCAAACCATCAAGGGGAATACGACAAGGGGACCCGATGTCACCATATCTGTTTATCCTTTGTATGGAAGCTTTATCTAGGAAAATAAATCACGAGGTACGATTAAAAAATTGGACACCAATAAAGATCTCCAACAGAGGACAAAAAATCTCTCATCTTTTCTTCGCGGACGACTTAGTGCTTATGAGTAGAGCAAACATAGCAAACTGCGAGTGTATACAAGATGTAATGAAAACCTTCTGCAAAGCCTCTGGACAAGTAATAAACAGAACAAAAACAAAACTAATATTCTCAAAAAATTGCCCAAACACCATACGTAACACCATCTCGAAAAAACTTGGCACAAAAAGTGGGAAGCACTTCGGGAAGTATTTGGGAATCCAAATCTCACACAATAGAGTCACAAATAATAACTTCCAACTCATTTTTGATAATATGCAATCAAAATTAGCGGGATGGAAGACTAAATTCCTCAACATAGCGGGAAGAACCACACTAGCGAAATCCTGCCTCAATAACATCCTAACTCACATCATGCAAATAACAAAGCTCCCAAAAGCAATAACAAAAAAGATAGACCAAATTCAAAGGAACTTCATATGGGGATCGACTAATGAAAAAAACAAGCTAAAATGGGAAGTGGTGAAATCTAGAAAACACAATGGAGGGCTAGGAGTACAAAGGTCTAGCACAAGAAATAAAGCCCTACTAGCGAAGTTGGCTTGGAGAGCTTTTAAAAAACCAAACTCCTTATGGGCCTCAATTCTTCTAAATAAATATGCAGCAAATAAAAAACTCGAAAATAACACCAAATCTACTAAAACCCACAGCAAAATATGGAAAGACCTTCTAACGGGCTGAGAAATATGCAAAAAAGGCATAGAGTGGGTATTAGGTGATGGCAAATCGACATCTTTTTGGTTCGATATTTGGCTGCCAAATGTTAAAACAATTAGGGAACAAATCCAAGGACCCCTAAGAGAAGAAGAACTAGATACCAAGGTAGGTGGAGTCGCCCTGGAAAATAACTCCGGGATCATACAACAAGTATCTTTTGAACTTCCAAAAGATATCCTACTCCTACTTAACTGCACTTACATACCCTATAACAAAGAAGATACAACTATATGGAAACCAAACCGCCAGGGGACACTTACAACTTCTTCAGTTTATAAGTTCTTAACAAACAATCATTAAGACGCATCCTCCGACAATTATAATTGGATCTGATCTCTAAAATGCCCAAATAAAATCAAATACTTCATCTGGCTATGCCAACACGGCAGATTACCTACCCGAAAATACCTGCATTCCATAGGAATAAATATTGACCAGGCATGTCATATATGCAACAAAACAGAGATTATAGAACTTTTTTTTTTAGAATGTTACGTTGCAAAAAAATGTGGAAAAAACTAAAAGTCATACACTTCACAAACCAATTTAGGAATAACCAAGGGGGGTGACTGGCTAGGAATCATAAAAAACCTTCAGGTACATACAAATTAAAATATTCTTAACTGGCAGGAATTACTCCATTTCTTCCTATGGAGTACATGGCTAAAAACAAATGAAAATTACCATCAGAACACAAAAACCAACATATGCATTAAAAAAACTCTGGATCAAGCCATTGAGTTCAACACCCTCACTAGAGGCAAAGCCCCAAGGGAAAAAACTATAAAAACACGTATCAGATGGATACCTTCCTTAAAAGGATTTAAACTATATAGCGATAGAGCTTCAAGAGGAAATCCTGGCAGAAGCGGTACAAGAGGAGTCATTAGAGACACTAATGGCGAGTGGATAGTAGGCTATATGGGCAACATCCATATGGAAAATAATATTAAAGCAGAACTAATAGCTCTTATGCAGGGATTCCGGATAGCTTTAAAAAGAGGATTATTACCACTGGAAATCAATGTAGATTGAAAGGAACTCATCACCCTTATTGAAAATGACCACCCTTCTTATACCAACATGTTATTTGATTGCAGGGATCTATTGCGCCATCTGGGGAGCCCCCCCAATACACCACATCTTTAGGGAAGCAAACAGGGTGGCAGATGCACTAGCAAGGGAGGGATTGAAGATTAATTAACCAGGATAATTCCTTTTTTTGCTTAGAAGTTCAACCGGTGTTTGTCTCGGAAAGGCTGGATGCAGACAAAGGAGGAACTTTTTTTGTTAGGCTACAAAGGACACTTCCTACATCTACTAATTGTAATAGCTATGAAGATATTGTATCCTCCCATAACGCTACTAGCAGGCGTACAACACTGCCTCTCCCATGTAATGATGCATATTAACCATTAATATAAGTATCTTTTGTTAGCAAAACAAAATAGTACACATGTCTAATAACAAGTAGGCCATACTGCAAGACATAGACAATTCATACTCAACATGTATAGTCACCATAAGATCAATCATATCAATAACAGATCGTTAGTCATCCAATACTCAATGCATGATGACTAATACAACAGTAAGTAAAGTTTACACACATGCCAAAAAACTTATTTGTGCCAATATTCATGACCTGTAGTGGAAAATCATCGTTAATATACAATACTGCATTATACTCGCAACTTATATATTTATGTACCAGTGTGGTACCCGATCTTACATAAAAAATTATACATATATATGCCACCGTGGTACTCAATCTAACGTATAATAAAATATGCAATATACATGTATCGACATATAATTCAATTTAAAATATATATGTGCCGACATGGTACTCGAACCAACCATGCAATTAAAGCATACAAATTCACATCATCAAGTCAATCATGTCCGAAGACCAATCAACAAGAATTTAACTTAAGAAAATACATGAATTTAAGTCAAGTCTAACTCCAATTAACCATAACCTAGCTCAATCGAAGAGACCAAATGTAAGCTATTCTGCCAAAGCATTGCCCTTTCTTGAAGCTTCAGTTTGTTCACGATCTAAACACAAAAATATCACATATTAAATCATTTATTCAATAACCCTAGACCTTAAGGACTAAACCCCATTGATTTTATCTTGATCATAGTAGGATTTTTCACCCACCATTTTCCCCAAATTCCCATATTCCATGTTATAAGGAAGAATTACTACGCTTGGAAGCAATAAATCTAAAAACCTAAAATTATTATATACAAATTTAGGGATATCCATAACGAGTTTGTCACGCCCCGAGCTTACACTCTGGATGTGGTCGGCACTCGAGAATCATTGTTGGTTCCCAATTGAACCCTTGTCCTGGATGATTGCTTAGCAGAAGACTTACTCAATATTTATAACTTTAAAACATTGAATGAAAAATGTTTAGATCAAATACCGAGTCCAAACTATCTGAAAATAATATATGCAATAGATATAGTTTTTTTTTAAAACATCTGGAAAGGGAAATACTAAAAATTTCTTAAATATTGTCTATCTATGAAGTCTCTACTATTTTAAGATAGTCTGTCGAGACCCCACGACAACCTTAAATAACTACTAAAAGTAAATTAAAGATTGGAGTCCTCCGAAAGCTAGAAGGCCTCACCAAAAGCTAGTGAGTGATTGAGTGATCTTAATGAAACACCTGTTGAAGATCCTAAACACCTGTGTTTGCTTCATAAAATGATACAGGTTGAATGACATAAGTATATCGAATGTACGAGTATAAACTATAGCTGAATGAAACAATAAATGATCTCTAAAGGCTAAAATATAACTCAACTGAAAGTAAAGCATAAGCATGAGCTAAAATCATTTAAAGCTTCACAATAAAAGTAAATGTAATAACTCACTGAACTAAATATATATGTATAACAAAATATTCTTTACTTTACTAGGGAGTTTTTCTAACTGACAACCAGCACTATGAGCCTTGTGATGATACAACGTCCCACCCACGCTACCAGAACTATCCTATACCTTGTCGGGAAAGAGAACAAAATCAACTCATGAATACGAAAGGTCTGCTCAAAGGTAGTGAAGAGTCTCCCGAAAGTCGGTGCAATCCTATCCCATGTTGGCTATGTGGTTTAAGGGTGTTGTGAGTTGTTTGAACTCTCCCCCATATCGGTGCTCAATACTACTCCCAAAAATGAATAAATGAAATGCTCAAGTAAAAATACTCTCAAGGTTGAGATAAGTTCTCAAAAGCACTCTTTAAGAGGTAACTGAATTGTACTTAATCTGTCGGAAATCTTCTGAAAACTCTCTGTGCTTTTTTCTGTAAATAGTTCTCTCATTTTTCGATGCAAAATAATACATTTGAGATCACTTAAGTTTCGTTAGACTCTTCTCAAAATAATGCTTTAAAATTACTTTTGGACTCACTTTAATTTCCAAATCAATGTAAGGAAAATACTTGTTCAAAGACTTTTAGCAAAATCTCAATAACTAGGGTTCATGTGAGAATATAAGTATGAACAACAACTCTAGGATCTTAATGCATAAAATTAATCTTATTAATATGAATTCAGAATTCGGAATAAGAACACAATTCATATCTAGAATTTCATGGAACTTTGGGTAGAACACTAGATTGAACTTTTACCGACTTAATTTAGATGTAGGCCATGAGGACGAACTTAGTCCAAAACTATGAATAGTCTTACTTACCTGGAAGAACAAAGTTCTTCAGGAAACTGGAGTCCGCTTGAAAATACTAGCTTTCTCCTCTTGGATCCTTGCTCTAGGACTTGGAAGCGTTAATGAGAGTAATAGGGTCGACTAATACTATTTAGAACCTTACTCAGGTGTAAAATGTCAGGGTTTAGGTTTAGAAGGGGTGGAAAAAGACTGGACTACCCCTCTTAAAAAGCTGTCGAAAACCTTCCAGCGGGCCATCTACAGTTTGTGGTTTGATCTATGTAATAACGGATGATTACGGAAGAGCCTTTAGTTTTGTAGAATTCTATTTTCGTAGTTCCTAATCTCTAGGAATTCGTTGTAACTCTTTCCTTTTCTTTAGGTTTTGTTTAATAGTCATTATCTTTTCCAAGTCTTGTATAGATTCTTTATATAGCAGCCATATGATCAATAATAACTAACACAGTTTTCCCATCTTCTACTCTCGTCTCTTTATGGTATCAGGGCACTTATTTACTCCAACGAGTTGATCCTCCTTTTTTTTCTTCTTCTCTCTACTAACTCATCCAAATGGCCCCTAATACTTCTGTGACCAATCCTCATGGAGTCAATACCAGCATCACTATTGTCCAATTTAATCCTATGACCCAACTGCCCATAAAATTAACTAGCAGTCACAATTTCTCCCTCTAGAAAGCTCAAGTTTCAATGCTTATGCATGGTCACAATCTCTATGGGCATCTCGATGGCTCCATTCTTGCCCCCACTCGCACCATCTCACAAAACAATCAAGATGTTGCTAACCCTGAGTTCGTTCCTTGGTATCGCCAGGATCAGTTAATTCAAAATGCTATCCTAGCCTCTGTAGATCCTACACTTGCCCCCACTATTGTTGTTGCGGTCTCCGCCAAAGCTGCCTGGGATGCTCTACATACAGCGTATGCGAACAAATCTCAAACAAGAATTTTTAGCTTGCAAGACCGATTGACTCACCTCACTGAAGACTCTCATCCAGTTGAAAATTATCTTCATCAGGTTCGATCACTTTGTGATGAATTTTCAACTGCTATGTGCCTGTATCAAATCCGAAACTCATTGTTAAAATTCTCAGTGGACTCGAATCTGAATTTCGAGAACTCTCTGCTGCCATTCGTGCTCGAGATTCAATAATTTCCTATGAAGAGCTTTACGAAAAGCTTCAGGATCACGAGCTTTTCCTAAAGTATGAGGACAAAAAGAAGCCGCTATCAACTAATATCACCGCTGTTGTAGCACAAAAGACTAGCTTAACTCCTCCTCGCCATGGTAATAATAATTACTCTCGCAATCATTGTCCAGGTGCGAACACTCCTCCCAACAATCAGTAATGGCAGGCATAACGATGGCACCCACAAAGAAACAACCAGCAATAGCCTTTTGACAAGAATCTTCGCTGCCAACTATGTGATCGCGCAGGTCATTCAGCTAGAGTCTGCAGATCTCAGTCCCATAACCATCTTCAAGCCCGGGAAAACTTTGCTGGTTGTTTTCCTTCTCAACAGACCCCTTGGATCGTGGACAGTGGAGCCACTCATCATATTGCGTCTGATGATCAAAGCCTAGCCACTGTACATGACTACCACAGCACTGAGAAGATTACTATGGGCAATGGTCACACCATTCCAATATCCCATACCGGTAACACTAACATAAGTGCATCAAATTATCATTTCAAACTTCTCAATACCTTATCTCTCCTCTCATAAAAACTAACCTTATTTCTATTTTTCAGTTTTGTCGTGATAATCATTCCTCTATTGAATTTTTTCCTTTCCATTATCTTGTGAAGGATCTGAATATGGGCATCTCTAGTTCGCGGGCAGAATAAAGATGGGTTGTATGAGTGGCCACCGGTCTGTACATATTGTTCTCCTCAATGCAATGTGGTTGTTCCAATTCACCTGTGGCAACGGCGTTTAGGTCATCCTAATCATCGCGTTTTAGATACTATCTTGAACAATTTTTCCCTTCCTGTTTTAGATCCTAAAGCTAGTTCCACTTGTAATTCTTGTTATTATAATAAAATGCATAGGTTGACTTTCTCAAAAAATTCATTGCAAAGTAATAAACCTCTATAAATCCTTTTTAGCGATTTATGGGGTTCATCTCCGATTTTGTCAATTGATAAAAAAAAGATATTATGTGTTATTTGTTGATCAATTTTCAAAATACATATGGCTGTTCACTTTAAAATCAAAAAATGAAACTCTGGAAGTTTTTCAAAATTTGCATCCATTGCTTGAACGGAGGTTTAACACAAAAATTCAATCTCTTTACACTGATGGTGGTGGCGAATTTCAAAGTTTACAGTTCTATCTCAAAACATATGGCACAGAACACTTAGTGTCACCCCCATATACTTCACAACGAGTTTCTCTAGTCGAAAGACGACACTGGCATGTTATTGAAACTGCTAGAACCTTGCTGCACCAAGCGTCTTTACCATCACACTTTTGGAGTTTTACCTATCAACAAGCTGTTTATCTTATAAACAGGCTAACTACACCCAATCTTCAGCATAAGTCCCTTTGAAATTTTATTTCAAACTATGCCCAAGTATGACTCCATTAAAGTATTTTGTTGCCTCTGTTATCCATGGCTCAAACCATATGCCAAAAACAAATTAGTGCCCCGTTCAACACCATGTGTTTATTTAGGATTTTCTAATAAACATTACTTTCATCAATGTTTTGATCCTTTAACTTCCAAAATATATTTATCACCTAACGTCTTATTTTTGGAAAATCAGTCCCCATTTGACAATATTTTTTTCCCATTTAGAAACACCACAAAATAAAATTGTATCTTGGGAAATCTGTTCAACTAAACAACAACCACAGGATAATACTCAAAGTTCAAATGATTCTTGTGAGCTTCCCTCACATATTGTGCAGCAGCACGTGGACATGCATTCACCCATCTCCTCTGCCTCAGCAAGTGCCACCGTCTCAGGTAATTCCACTTCTCCCTTATCTGATACTTCTTCTCCTTCTCCAATGCCTCCGCTGCCCCCTCCCCTCACCATCCAAAATTCTATTTCCAGCCGCAGTTCACCACAATCCACTGTTTCAGCCTCACCAGTTCATCCTTTTCCCCAGTTAAATGCTCAGCTGCAATCTATAATTATCACTTACCAACGCCGAAATAAGTCCACTGGTACTTTGACCCAAAACTCTCTGGTACAACCCTCTTCCTTGTCACTTATCCCACCTCCCGTGGAAGCACAACCTTCCTGTATCGCCTCTCCCTCTACAGCGACACCCACTCATAACATGATTACTTGGTCTAAGACCAATAGCCTTAAGCCTAAAAACTTACACATTGTTGTTCAACCACTTCCTCCCTACCTAGAACCTTTAAGCAAGCTCAACAAGTTCCACACTGGCGTGAAGCTATGAAAAATGAATTTGATGCCTTAGTTCCGAACCAGACATGGGAGTTGGTACCATGTGAGCCTTCAAAAAATATGGTGGATTGTAAGTGGCTTTTTCAGGTTAAATATAATCCTGATGGTTCAGTTGACAGGTACAAAGCTCGCCTAGTTGCTAAAGGGTTCACACAACGACCTGGACTTGATTTTTCAATGTACCTTTAGTCCTGTGGTAAAGCCTGCAACTATTCGACTCGTTCTTGCTATTGCAATACAACAAACCTGGCCCATTCGGCAACTTGATATCAACAATGCCTTCCTGCAAGGTTGTCTCGATGAGGAAGTCTATATGCGCCTACCACCTGGTTTTGAAGCTTCTACACATCCGATGCATGTTTGCAAGCTGCACAAAGCTATATATGGCCTCAAATAGGCTCCCAAGGTCTGGTACACTAAACTCAAAAATTACTTGGTTGCTTTAGGATTTATTAAATCCCAATCTGATTCTTCATTATCCATCCTGCATAATTTTGAGTTTACTGTTTATGTTTTAGTATATGTTGATGACATAATTGTCACAGGTAATCAGATTCGTGGTGTTCAAGGCATTATTGATAATCTTGCAACACAGTTCTCACTGAAGGATCTTAGTCCACTTCATTATTTTCTTGGTGTTGAAGTCTTACCTTATCCTGATGGTCTTTTGTTGTGTCAACAGAGATACATTACAGATCTGTTGCAAGAAGTTAATATGCACAATTCGAAGGGTGTTCCAACACCAATGGCTTCTACTGTTGTTTTTTCGGAGTCTGCTGAAGATTCTCCGGTTGATGGCTCTCTTTATAGGAGGATAATCAGTAAACTTCATTACCTTTCGTTTAAGTGTCCGGACATAGAATTTGCAGTTAGCAAACTCTCACAGTCCATGCACCAGCCCTTAATATCACATTGGAGAGCCATGAAGCGTCTCCTTCAGTATCTTCACCATACATCTTCGTTTGGCCTCCGAATTGCCAAAGAACATGATAACCATCTTCTAGCCTACTCAAATTCTGACTGGGCTGGAGATCTTCTCGATCAAACCTCGACCACTGGTTATGTTGTTTACCTTGGCAGTTCTCTAGTATCATGGTTCTCTAAAATGCAAAGATCTGTCTCCTGCTCCTCCACAGAAGCAGAATACCGGCTGTTGCAACTACTGTTTCTGAGACAAATTGGCTAACAAGTTTACTCCATGAGCTTTGGTTCCACATTTCCACCACTCCTCGGATATTTTGTGACAATGCCAGCACCACATACATTTGCGCCTACCCGGTGTTCCATTGTGGGATGAAGCATATTGCTATTGATTTTCATTTTGTTCGTGAACAAGTTCAAAACAAGCATATCGCAGTTCAACACCTTCACTCGGCTGATCAAGTGGCAGAAACAATTACCAAACCACTTCCAAGAGCTTCTTTTGTCAAGCACTTCTCCAAGTTGGGTGTTGTTGACACCACCAACTTGCGGGGGCGTAATAACGGATGATTACGGAAGAGTCCTTAGTTTTGTAGAATTCTATTTTCGTAGTTCCTAATCTTTAGGAATCCGTTGTAACTCTTTCCTTTTCTTTAGGCTTTGTTTAATAGTCATTATCTTTTCTATGTCTTGTATAGACTCTTTATATTACAGCCATATGCTCAATAATAACGAACGCAGTTTTCCCATCTTCTGCTCTCGTCTCTTTACTATGGACCATAGATCCCATCCATGGAATCCATATTTAAATTTTAATGCCCAGAATTTCATTCTACGGGCCCAAACTATGACCCATAGAAGTGATTCGTAGGTCAATGACTCAGAAAAATTTGCTATGGTAGTCTTTAGTAAAATGATCATAACTTTTTACTCTGAACTCAAAATGAAGCTAACTTGGTGGAGTTGGAAAGAAGACTCATAGTCCTTTAATTTTATAGTTCACGGGCTACCTAATTTATTATGAGTCGAGAGATAGGATTATTTTAAGTTGACCTAAGTAGAATCTTATATCAAAACTTTATTGATAAGGAAGCTTTCAACTCAACTTTGTGCTAGGGGATTCTAGTGACCTTAATTCATATCCAAATCCATTTCCACACTAAAGAATTGACCTTAACACCTAAGAACAATTTAAGAATCACTCGATACGAACTTATACGCAAAGGAAGAATGGTTTGGGCCTTAGCTTTCGGGGTGTTACAGAGTTCCCATCATTCCTAAAGCTGGAGTCTAGTCTAGGAATTTACAATCTCAGGATTACATGAATTTAACGATGTAAGCGATGTTAGAATGAACTAAAGAATTTACCCTTACAATAGGAAGAGCCCTAGTAGGTGGAAAATTGCCTCTCTCAAGCTTAGGGAATATGAGTCTTTAGATGTTAGGGAGAAAATATGGTCTAAAACTGTGTTATGGGTGTAAAAGATTGTGAAAGGCGGCTATGGTGGATCCTCAATGGAGATAAAGGCAATGTATATTGTTGCCCTCATCTTGGTTGAGGCCTCTACAGTGAGCAACTTACCGCTATAGCAGCCCTTGTTGAGGATGCTACGACGGACACCCTTCCGATATAGAGGTATCACTATCTATGGAGGCGAAGGCCCAGCTGTGATGAAGATTGCCATTGACTTAGGGAGCCTTTCCAAGTTTCCCCATTTCACAACACACTTGGGGATTTAGGATAACATAGAAACGTGTCACCACAGAAATTGTCATAATTGAAGTTGTACTAATCACTTTTTTATTGCAAAAGTTTCTATGGATCATTAATCCTCTCAACTAACATAATATAAGTTCAAAACCATCAAACACTACATCACAGATCACAATTGATGCCTAAACCTCATAACACATGATCTTTGTGAAAAACTAGCCTAGTTTGAAATTTTTACCAAGTCTCATCATAAGCAAACTCTACCCATATACTTCAATTTTTGACAACTTCTATAAAGACATAATGGGCCTTCGTTATAGTAGGTATATTTTCTATTTAAAACAGGAAATACAATTATATTTGTTTACTTGTGAATTTTACTAAATGTCACGACTCTAAATTCAAAGGTAATGATGAGAACTATACAAATCCAACGGCAGGTAAGCTAACTTTTCACTCAAATCGTATGGCTTGTCAACATGCAGAAGTAATGAACATAGTGGAAATAATGTCGTAATATCAAACTTTCATAAAATATTAATAATAGTGTGAAACGACAAACATTCACCCAAGAATTAGTGTAAGTTATACAATAGCATCTAAGGACATAAAAATCAACTTCAAATATACAATATAGTCTGAAACAATAAACAAACGTTTGGAGGAGGGGGGGGTGTCAAACAGGGGAAAGAGATAAAAATCACAAAACGACCAAGAGGGTCATTACACAAAATAAGTTTAGGAATCAGATTTTTCTTGTCACTAAAACTCTTTTGGAACGAAAACTAAATTTCATTTCTTATTGAACTTTACCAATAGCTTGTAACTGGCGACTAGATGGAATTATGTTTTCACTCTTTACTTTCATGGACAAGATTTAAATAATTGGAGACCAATTGTGAGATGTGTATTGAAGGAGGTGAAAAGCAAAATTATGAAGGCAAAAAAAGAGTATTAAACTACATAACAAGAACTTTATGAAAGTATTATGTCCAAAACAAAACTTAACATTCAATAAAACTATTATTTAAAACCTTGAAATACTTAGAATGTACCTCCATTTTGAAGTTTTCAAAACAAAATGATTTTTGAAAATCCTCATTTCCGAAATTGAGTGTGACAGGTTACAAGTGGTATTCAAGTAATAAATATAAGTCGATTATAAATATTCATCCAAGAAATAAAAGTATACTATATGAATTCATATGAAAAAAAATATATTACATCATATCAAAAATATATTAATAAGAAATTGTGATATTTTCTTATTTCATTTTTTTTCTATAAAACCTACTATGCTTTAACCCAAATCATCACAAAAATTGTTTAATACTTCACCCCATTGAAAATTTGAGAGTAATGGAGACCTTTGTTTTTATAAAGATGATAGAAAAAAATTATTCGATCTTTCACTATTTTTCTTTTTCTTTTTGATAGTTTTTAGGTAGATATTAGTCTTACTCATTGTTGATGTGTTAATTGCACTATTTCTTAGGCTTTACAACAAATCTCGGAACATCGATGAGATGTGTTCGAATAAAATTTATGTGAACATATTGAGACTGAGTTTTAATATAATTTCCTCCGAAAATTTTAATTACTTATTTTATAAATAAAGAATTACAATGATACATCAATAAAGAGGAGGTCAAAACGGATGAAGAATGTTTTCCAATGAGTCACAAAGT
Organism: Solanum appendiculatum; assembly: GCA_018342035.1. Classification (NCBI taxonomy): domain Eukaryota; kingdom Viridiplantae; phylum Streptophyta; class Magnoliopsida; order Solanales; family Solanaceae; genus Solanum; species Solanum appendiculatum. The sequence continues at coordinate 25,688 of JAGDQO010000456.1, forward strand.
ATCATGCCTTCATCTTTCTTCGAAGAATGAGTACACCTAAAATATATAAAATAGAGATTGTTAGTCAAAGACTATAGCACAAGAGCAGTGAAATAATTCTTATCCCACAAGACATGATAATAAAACTTTGAATCTTTTATGCCGTCAGAGATAGAAATAAAACTGTGTATTGTGGTGTATCTTTGCATCTCTTTCGCGGGGGTTGTTGGAGAACAACCTTGTGTGATGACGTTTCTAGACCAGAACAAATGTGATCGAGGACTCAATTTTTTATGTCAAGTGGGTACGTGTGCAAGAAATAGGCCCGGGGAAAGATCTGTATAGTACTCACTTATTCACACGTAACTTTAACCATATCGATGTTGAAGATACATTGATTTTTTTTATATATCATTCTTGTATTACTGAATCAAATAATCACTAGGCATTTGTCTTTATATAAAAAAAAAACAGTCGCCAATTACGTTTATTGTGGTCCTGAAGCGTCATCACACAAGGTTGTTTGATAACACCCTACAATTGATATAAGATCTGTCATAAAGAGTTGTACATAAACACATCAATGATTCTTCAAATCAGTCTATCAACCTACAAAAATACTAAAAGGAAAAGAACATGAAAATGTATGATAATAACAAAGGCCTCCATTCTTCTATTCTTTTCAATGGAGTGAAGTATGTAGACAGATGGTGAATTGTGTTAAAGCATAGAGGTTTTAATTTATAGAAGAAAATATCAAGTTTTGTCATTAATATTATTGATATGATATAATATCTTATCTTTCACATGGATTCCTATAGTTGACTTTATTTATTACATGGATATTTGTAATCTACTTATATTTATTTCTAGAATACTTCATTTAATCCATCACACTCAATTTCGGAGGATGAATTTTCAAATATGACTTTTTTGACAATTTAAAAGCAGAGGTAAATTTTTTAAATTTCAAAATTTTAAATAATATGTTTTATTCAATATTAATTTTTTCTATGGGATAAAATACGTTTATCAAATTCTTGTTGATATACTTCAGAGTATTGTTGCTTTTGTCATGGCCCAATTGGCCGTGATTGGCACCCACACTAAGCCTCTAATGAGAGAACTATCGAAAAACAAGAGACTAAGTCAATATAAGTCAATCTAACAAATAACTAATAATTAAATCTAATTAAATTTTATAAATAAAGTCAAGGTCAAATACTGAACTAAATCAACATCTAACAACTATCTAAGAACTAAAAGTCATTGTACATAACTTCTAACTAAAATAAGTATATTAGAATGTTCAACAACAAAAATAAAATAGACTGGCTTAATATCCGGAAGATGGACAAGGATCCCCAATAGCCTAGAAAATGGAGCGCTCACTCTTGAATCGGAATCTTCAACTACGCTAGAACTGAGATCTCAAAGAAACCTCTAGAACACAATATACTCAACAAAGGAAGAGTACGTGGTAGTATCTCTTTAAGCCACTAAGTACTGTAGGCATCATATGCCAACTTAATTTAGAACAAGTAATAGTACATATGTCTAGTAACAAGTAGGCCATACTGCAAGATATAGACAATGCATAGTCAACATGTATAGTCACCATAAGATCAATCATATCATTAACAGATCGTTTAGTCATCCGATACTCAATGCATGATGACTCATACAATAGTAAGTAAAGCTTACAAACATGCTAAAAAACTTAGTTATGCTAATATTCATAACCTGTAGTGGACCAAGATTGTTGATATACCATACCGGCATTGCACTCACTATATATACATAAAAAATATATATGATGTCATGACCCTCTAGGTCATTTATTCTTTATTATGTTAATTTCAATGTTTAGAGCTTTCTTATAGCAACCCCAAGTCATTTATGCCTTGCTGGGACTGACAATTCAGTCACCAAGTCGTTCATTTGATTTTTATGCAAGTTTTCATGTTTCTGAGCTTTTGAAACTTGAACAATTGACTTTGATCAAAGCTTAAGGAAAACATCCTCATAATGCAATTTTGAAGGTTCCGTCAGCTCTAGAATGTGGGGTTTTTTCTAGGAATACCTTTGGTGCAGGCCCCGAGACTTACGGGCTTATTTCAAGCTATCTTTTGGATTTGGCTCAAAACGGCGCTTGGGTATGGGGCTCATTTTTCATCGAGGCAACTTTTGTTGGATGTTTTGAAAACTCTGTTGAGTTTGGATTGTCGAATTTGGTAGGAAAGCATAGTTTGTTTACATGCATGGGCTTTGGAACCAATCCTAAGCTCCCGAGAAGAGTCTGTTGGGACTTAGCTATTTTTATTGGTGCATCATGATGCTGCAGCCGGTCAAGTGGCCCTATAACCACTAAAGAGGAAGTCTCTTTAGAGACTAGGGTACCGATTAAGTGAGGCATGCCAGCTCTGGGCTAACCACTTTAACGAACCTGGCATCGCTTAAGCAGTGGTCACTTAAGCAGCCACTGAGTTGCTTAAGCGAGCCTCCAGTGTGAAGCATAGCCACTTAAGCGGTAGACAAACCACTTTAGCGGGGCCTCTTAAGAGGCCGAAGTGTCCTCTTACGCGGCATCAGTTGGTAGTTAAGTCTGTTTGTAGTTTTATTTCCCATAAGTTCTCTCTCATATTATTGCTCTTGAGAACTTGATTGCGCATTTTAGCTTGTAATGTTTCTCCTTCTTCTCTGTATTTAAGCTTCAATGGTTTATTCTTAGAGTTTCATTGCATGAGCAGTTTTATCTTGTTTCCAAGCTCAAATTGTGCCCATTTTCGGGGCACAATTTCCTTCAGATGAATGGGACCAATTGACGGATTCAATTTCAGGATTCTCATCGTAGATCCTACAATGCCATTTTTTACTCATTTTGGGTCCATCTCTAATTATCATGATTTGGGTGTCAAAATAATAAAATTGACGTTGTGATCATTTATTTGATAGCGTCACACTAATCATAGGCAGAATGAAAGGGGAAATCTCTGGTATAGTAGATTTAGAGCGCGCACGGTCAGCTTTGAGATAGGCTACGACTTATGTATCATTAGATTGAGCTTATGCTAGTAAATTCATGTTGATTAACTAGTTTTGGGATGGTTTTGTAGGTTGTATCATGCCTAGTATTTAGAACGCAATCCTTAGCCTTGTTCTTGGGTAGTTTTGGGAAATTGAGCATGTCTATATCATTTTTGTTTTCGTATCTTGCCCTTTTATACGTATTTGTTTGGTATTAATGACAATAGTGGTTTTTTATTGACCTTAGCCTAGGAATAGGCTAGTGATTGTCTTAGACTTGTGATTTTGAGAAGATAGGCCTTAGAAATCCTCTGACGCCGCTTTGGATGGCTTAGCTCCTTGTAGACTGATATAGCAAACTTTGAGTCTGATATTATGAATTCTTAGCTAAGCAAAAACTCAGCTCTTGTAGTCGTTCATCCATAACTTCCCTTATATTTTGGCCTCGGTGTGTTCCTTTGTGATTTCGGGCCTTGTTGGTTATTTTGGATCGGGTCTTTGTTTTTTAGTGGGTCCTGGTGATTCTGAAGATGGATTCGCTCTATGGCTCGTGTCTGTATAGAGAAGAGTGTGTGGTTTGGGGGATTTCAGAGTCTTTCAGCCACTATTTAAGGCCCTGGCATATCTCTAGTAGCCATGGTTTGAGGCCCCAACACATCTCTATTAGCCTTGATTTGAGTCTGGGCATACTTTTATTAGTCGAGTTCGAGTCCTGACGTGGTGTTTCATTTGTAGTTCTTTGGCATGCCTTCATCGCAATTCGAGTCTGTGGCCGACTGTTTCAGTTCTGCAATACTCTTAGTCTTAGCTAGTGTTACCCTTAGATCTTCTGTTAACTCATTGGGCTTATGGGGGTCCGTTTGGGTTATTTACTTCCAAATTGTACATGAGTGTACCTTATGGGCTTATGGGGGGTCTAGTTAGGTTATAAATATCTGCTTTACTTACTACTCAATCCTTCATGAGCTTTTGTAGTTAAACCTTTCATTATCGCTTTGTTCATTAACCTCTTATCATCATTTACTTTCTCACTTTTCATATTGTATTTACATTTCAAGCTCAATCAGCTTATGATGCTTACTAAGTACCTGTTGTTTTTGTACCCATGCTACATACTTAATATGTTTTCTTGATACAAATTCGAGGGCTAGTAGACAACAACAATTTGATCCTATTGTAGGGATCTTCGGGTATAGAGGGTGAGTTGATGGCCTCCTAGTTCGACTTATCTCCATCTGTACATAATTTTAACTTGTCTTTTGTATTTGAGATAAGTCTGTACTTTTGGGACTTGTACTCTTGTAGTAGCTTTGTACTTTCATCCACCAGGTCGTGGGATTGGATTATGTAATCTTGCTTTCGAATATATTGATATTGCTTCTCATTTCCATTGTGTATCTATTTATATTGCCTTAAACTTCTCATTGGTTGTTGATTCTGCCCAATATGAATGCCACTTGTCATTCTGGAATATGGGTCAGCTTACCTACTAGTGGGTTATAGTAGGTGCCAACATGACTCAAGGTGTAACACCCCGAAAATTTCTACGTTAAGACTCGAACCATTCTTGAAAATTCGTATAAGGTTGTACCGAGTAATTCTTAATTATTCTTGGATTCTAAGGTCAATTCTTTAGTGTGTGAATGGATTTGAGTATGAATTAAGGTCATAAGAACCCCTAGCACAAAGTTAAGTTGAAAGCTTTCTTACCGATTGAGTTTCAATATGAGATTTTACTTGGGTTAACTTCAAACGACCATATCTCTCAGCATATAAGTAATTTGGTGAAAGCTATCAAATCAAAAGTCTTTGAGTTCTCTTTCCAACGCCACCAAGTTTACCTAATTCCGAGCCTGGAGTAAAACGTTATGCTCGTTTTAGTGAAGCCTTGTCGGGCAGAGCATCTTCACGACCCACTTGATGGGCCGTGGTGCTCTAGACGGCCCGTGAGGCCTGTCTTGAAGGTCACTTCATCAATTTTAAGTTAGGTTGAACCCCTAAGGCTGTTGTGAAGAACCACGGTCATCGAAACAGCCTGTGGTGCTTCACACGAGCCGTGAAGTGGCTCGTGAAAGAGGCTTGTCAGACTTGGAGTTTTGGGACAATTTCAATCGACCATATCTTTCAGCATAAAATGAATTAGGTGACCCATAACCTATCCAATTAAATGTCTTTGAGTCCTCTTTCCAACACCTTTGAGTTCACTCCATTTGAAGTTCGGAGTAAAACGTTATGCCCGTTTTAGTGGAGTGCTGTCAGGCTGATGAAGCTTCACGACCAGCTGTACGGGTCGTGAAGCATTAGATGGCTCGTGAAGCCTTTCCTGTGAGGCCCTTCGTCAGTTTTTGAGTTAGGGTTAATGTGGTATTTTCCCAAAGTGTTTGGTACCCCAAACTACGTCGTTTTAACCCTATTCTAAGCCTAACCTACGTCATTTCACACCAAATTAAGGGCTTAGAAAGTGTTAACCAATCTCTTTACGTTCATTAACACTTCACGACATTAGAGCAAGGTTCCAAGAGGAGAAAAGCTAGGGTTTCAGGTGTTCTTCGAGTTTCATCGATTCCGCCAAGAACTTTGTTCTTCCAAGGTATGTAAGGCAACCCATAACGTTGGATTGAGTTCGTCCACATGCCCTACATCTTCATTGAGTCAAGTTGAGTTTGAGTTTCGAGCTTCCATAAATTGAGTTCTTGAATTATCTAAAAATTCTATTGAGTTCTTGTGTATAATTACATAGGTATTGATGATGTCTATGAGTTGAGTAGTTGAGATATACATTCATGTCTTCATTCACATGAACCCTAATTGAGTTTTTGGCATTAGTTATTTTATGCATTGATGGAGTTTTTAAAGCATGATTTGTGAACGTTTTTGAATGAGAATGAGTTGAGTCCGAGTTGAGTCTGAAAGGTTCTTAAAATTCTATTATTTTGAACACAAGTATTTTGAGTATAAATAATTGATTGAGATAGAGTCTTGAGGAGATATGAATGAGTTTGGAAGCATGTTTTAAATGAAAGAATTGATGATTGAGATGAGATTGAGTTTGATGAGAGTCCAATGAGACTAGATGAAATGATTCGAATAAATTGATCTGATTGAGCATATGAGCACATTGAGTCTTTTGGGAATAGTATTGAGCACCGATTTGGGTAAGAGTAAATAACAACTCAAACCCCATAAACTACGTAGCCAGCGTAGGATAGAGGCTATGCTTCTCTCGTCCCAAAAAGAGGACTTTGATTGATTGTGGATCCAATGAGGTTGATCGTCCCTTACTTCGGCAAGGTATTGGACGGCTGCGCCAACGGTAGTGCAAAGTGTTGTATCATCACTAGCTCATAAGTGATGGTTGTCGGTTAGAGAAACTCCCTAAAAATGAATGGTTTGAGTTGGCTAAGGTGCGTATCATTGAGTCTATTTTCAAAGCATTGGTTATTTTTAAACTTGCATGATTATTGAGTTGAGTAGATTTCTGAGTTGAGTCCATTGAGTCGAGTTGCATGATGTTGAGTATTATTGATCGAATTTCCTTTCAGCTATTTTACATACAGTACATTTCATGTACTGACGCCATTTGGCGCTGCATCCTTTTATGATGCAGATATAGGTGTTAGAGATCCTCAACAGGCGCTTCGTTGAAGATCACTCTATTCCAGCTTTTGGCGAGACCTCCTCTCTTTCGAAGGGACATTTTTATTCTAGTTGATCATTTTTATCCTAGTTGATTTACTTTATTAGAGTAGAGCTTTGAGGTAGCCGTGGGCTTGTCCCGGTACCTTCTTATGATGAGTTTAGAGGCTTCATAGACAATGATGGAGATAGTGACAGGGTTGAGTTGATTTGAACTGAGTATTTAAACTATCCTTATATTGAGTTGTTGATTGTTAGCCCACTTGAGTGTTTTCTTTGCTTTATCTAAGTCTTCCGCTAAGTGATTGAATGAGTGATTAGACCAAGTGGTTCGCTTGGGACCAGCAACGGTCTCCGAGTGCCGGCAACGCCTAGGGTACCCTCTCTGGGCATGACACAAGGTTTTGGTTCCGTGACATATACTTATATATACCAATGTGGTAATCGATCTAACATATAATAAAATGTACAATATACATGTATTGACATGGTAGTTTATCTAATGCATAATACAACACACACACACACACACATATATATATGTGTGTGTGTGTGTGTGTGTGTATGTGTGTGTGTGTATGTGTGTGTATATATATATATATATATGTATGTTTATATATATATATGTGTATGTGTATATATATGTATGTATATATATATATACATATATATGTGTATGTGTATATATATATATACATATGTATGTGTGTATATATATATATATATGTATGTATATATCTATACATACATATATACACATACATATGTATATGTATATATGTATATATACATGTATATAAATGTATATATACATGTATGTATATATATATATATATATGTGTGTGTGTGTATATATATGTATATATATGTGTGTATATATATATATGTGTGTGTGTGTGTGTGTATATATATATATATGTATATATATATAGATGTATATAAAGCATACAAATTCATATCACCAAGTCAATCACATCTGAAGACCAATCAAGAAGCATTAAACTTAAGAAAATACATGAAGTCTAACTTCAATTAACCATAACCTAACTCAATCAATGATCCCAAATGCAAGCTATTCTGCAAAAGCATTGTCCTCTCTTGAAGCATCAGTTTGTTCACAATCTAAACACAAAAAGACCACATATTCGATCATTTATTCAATAATCCTAGACCTTAAGGGGTAAACCCCATTAATTAGTTATGGGTGGTGTATTGGAGAGAGTAGGAGCAAGTGGATAGAGACTTGGTAGTGGAACCTTCATACTGCATGCTTTCTATTCTGATTATCTATATTATATTATATGGTAGGTTCGGTTCGACCGATGATGCCTACCAGTATGTGTTGTTTGTGCTGATACTACCCTTACTATACCACTTGGCATAGTTTGGTTGCAGGGTCAGTAATGTCTGATAGGTGAATACGATGATGATCTCTGACAGTTTCCATTTTTCTTTCTTATGGTGGGAGTTGTGTCTTATTTCCTTGTATAAAATGTACTTTTTAAGTAGCTCTTCTACCTGTTTAGACTAGTTCTTTGGGGAGGGTTTTCGATATATTGTAAAAGGTTTATATAAAGTTTGATTCTTTCTTTAGGTTCTAAAAGTATTAAATGAATTTCGTAGTATTTTGTTAGTTTCTGCATTGTCATTTATAAATTGGATGGTAAGGGTTATCCTATCTAGGTATTAGAGTAGGTACCCGCACAGCCCGGTGGATTGGGGTATGCCACTTTTGTAGCGCCTGCAGGTAGTTCGGAAGGGGAAAGCTCTGATATAGTGGATTTCGAGCGCGCACGGTCAACTTTCGAGGTAGGCTACGACTTACCACTTTTTAACTGAACTTGTGTTAGTAAATTCATGTTGATGAACTAGTTTTGGGATGAGTTTGTAGCTGGTATTATGTTTAGTAGTTAGAAAGCATGCCTTAGTCTTATTTTCCAGTAGTTTTGGAGAATTGAGCATGCCTATTTTTGTTTCGTTTATTCTATCATGCCTTGTGGTAGTTGTATTGTTGACTTGATAATTGTTTGGTAGCTTATTTTTGGCCTTAGCCTAGGCGCAGGCTAGTGTTTCCTTTGACTAGTGAATTGGAGTTGATAGGCCTTTGATTTCTCTGACATCGCTATGGATGCCTTAGCTCCTTATACACTGATATAGTAGACTTGGGTCTGATAGTTTGAACCTTTAGCTAGGTAGCAGCTCAGCTCTTATAGCCATTCATCCATAACTTCACGTATGTTTCAACACAAGTGTGTTCTTTGGCGACTTCAAGTTATGTTGGCTATATTAGATTTCGAGCAGGAGTGGGTCCCTATTGATTCTGTCGATAATTTTTCTCTACAGTATGTTACCGCATAAAGAAGAGTGTTTGATTTGGAGACATACGGAGTTTATTAGCCACAGTTAGAGGTCCATGGGCATGATTTCTAGCCGCAGTTTGATGTGTGTGCGCATGATTTATAGACTTTGTTTAAGGTTTATGTGCATGTCTTCCAGCCATGATTTAAGTCAAGGCACACTTCTATTAGTCGGGTTTGAGTCCTGACATGATGGTTCTTCTGGGTTCTTCAGGATGTCTTCACCACGGTTCAAGTATGGGGATGGTCGATTTGATTTTGAGATACTTCTAGTCTTAGCAATTCTTATCCTTTAGCGCTTTTGTGTACTCATTGGGCTCATGGGGGCCTATTTGGGTTATTTACTTTCAAGTTGCGAACGAGTGTACCTTCTAGTATTATGGGTGGGTCCAGTTAGGTTATAGCTAGCTACTTTACTTTTCAGTTTCGTTCATTTCTAGACCCGTGTGCTTTATAGTTAGTCTTCTGTTATCTCTTCACTTATATGACCTCTAGCTGCTATTACTTTCTCATTTTTCATATTGTCTTTACTTTCCAAGCCAGTCAGTCTATGATGCCTACTGAGTACCTATTGTTTTGGTAACCATTCTACACTATGCATCTGTTTTCTTGATGAGATCTGAGCGCCAACAGACAACGTTGATTCGGGCTAGTTGCGGAGATCTTCGGAGATAGAGGGTGAGCTGCTGACGTCCTAGTTTGACTTATCTCCATCAGTATATAGTTTTGACTAGTCTTTTGTATTCGAGACAAGTCTATACTTTTTGATCCACTTTTGGGACTTGTACTCGTATTGTAGCTTTGTACTATCGTCCACCATGTCATGGGATTGAATCTTGTACTCCTGATATTGTATATATATATATATTATTGTTATTTCTTTTTTCCGCTTTTTTTCTTGTTGTATTACTTAAACTTCTCATTTGCTTGTTGTTTCTGCCGAATATGCATGTTACTCATCTTTACGGGATATGGAGCCTTCCCAAGCGTCCCCATTTCACAACACAATTAGGAGTTTTGGATAACATAGAAACATATCTGGACAAATGTGGGTGCTCCGAAATGGCTATTCATCATGTACCTAGAAGTGAATGGAAGGCTTGCGACTAAAGATAGATTGGCTAAATTGGATGTGATACAGTCCCCTATATGCCCTCTATGCCAGTAGATGAATGAAGACCTCGACCATCTGTTCTTCAATGTTCACATACTCTAGAAGTGTGGAGTAAAACACTAACTTGGCAAGGGATTAACAGAGGCACAATGCACTGGACATCAGAAAGCCACTAGGCAATTAAGTATATGAATTGAAGGGTAAAGGTAACACAACACTCATTTATGAAATGGCAATGGCAAGTTCACTATATTACCTATGGCTGGAGCGCAACAACCAGTGGTGGAGCTAGGATTTTCGTCAAGGTTGTTCATACTTTAGGACAAGTAAAAAAATAAACCTTGCAATTATTGATCTCTACATAGTGCTCCAAGTTGTTCATACTCTTTACTTGTTCAATATCAAAATATACAACTATCCAAAATGAAAAATCTCAAAACGGAAACTTACAAAATATCAATGGATAAACTAAAGAAGATGAAGTAGGAAAAATATATTGACTGATAGTTTCATACACATCAAAATATGTAAAGTGATAACAAAAGAGGATTTTTGTTTTCTTTTAACTTAAAAAAGGTCACTTTTGTTCTCTTTTTAAAGAGAAAAAACGGAACAAAAAACAAATTGAACAAAAAGCCTAATTCTTGCCTTTTTTTAAGAGAAAAAATGGAACAACAACAAAACAAAACAAAAAACGCGTAAGCCTGAGCTCAAACCCTAGCCATTGGGGCAAATTCGCACAGCCTTTACCATCACGCTATCTCCTTTTACTTTGTGAAGGGTGTTCAACCATTAGTATATATCCGAAATTATCGATATTTAATATATACCCTCACGAAAATTTTCCGGCGAGGTTGTTCATCTAACCAACCTCGCTTAGGCGTAGCTCTGCCCTTGGCAACAACAGGGTATTCACACAGAAGAAGCAGCTATCAAGCACAATAATTAGGCATATCATTCAAGAGACCCATAGAAGAGGAAGTAGTTATCCTAAATTAGCTACTAGATTACATGCTTTGAATATGTATCCGTAAAGGGTAGTTAATTAGATATGAACATTGAGTTTTAGCAAGGATGGAGTGTATGTCCATGCCTGCTAATTTTCCTGATTTGTAACATTCACTTGGTAAATAAAATTTACTTACCAAAAAGCATAGTAACATCTCACCGATGAAATTTCCGTAATTGAAGTTTTACTAATCACATTTTTAATTATAAAAGTTTATATGGATCACTAATCCTCTCAACTAACCTAATATAAGTTCAAATCATCAAACACTACATTACGAATGGCAGTTGATACCTAAACCCCACAACACGTGATCTTTGTGAAAAACTAGCTGAAGTTGAAATTTTACCAAGTCTTATCATAAGCAAACTCTACCCAAATACTTCAAATTTTGACAACTTCTATAAAGACATAACGGGTATTTGTTATAATAGGTATATTTTTTTTATTTAAAGCAGAAAATACAATAAATTTATTTTTACTTGTGGATTTTATTAAATGTCACGACTTAAAAATTCAAAGGTAATGATGAAAACTATACAAATCCAATGGTAGGTAAGCTAACTCTTCACCCAAATCGTATATCATGTCAACATGCAGAAGTAATGAAAATAAAGGAAATAATGTCGTAATGTCAAACTTGCATAAAATATTAATAGAAGTATGAAATAACAAACATCCACCCAAGAATTGGTGTAAGCTGTACAATAGCATTTAAGGACATAAAAAATCAGCTTCAAATATACAATATAGTCTGAAAAAGTAAGCAAAAGTTTGGGGGAGTGTTGAACAGGGAAAAGAGTTAAAAATTACAAAACGACCTTGAAGGTTATTACACAAAATAAGTTTAGGAATCAGATTTTTCTTGTCACTAAAACTCTTTTGGAATGAAAACTAAATTTCATTTCTTATTGAACTTTGCCGGTAGCTTGTTACTTGTGGCTAGATGAAAGTATCTTTTAACTCTTTACTTTCAAGGACAAGATTTAAATAGTTTGAAATCAATTGTGAGATGTGTATTGAAGGAGGTGAAAAGCAAAAACTATGGAAGGAAAAAAACGAGAATTGAACTTCATAACAAGAACTTTATGATAGTATTATATCCAAAACAAAACTAAATATTAAATAAAACTATTATTTAAAACCTTGAAATTCGAAAAATGTTGTACCTCTATTTTGAAGTTGTAAAAAAAATGATATTTGAAAATCCTCCTCTCCGAAATTGAATGCGACAGATTAGAAGAGGTATCAAGGTGATAAATATATGTCGATTAGAAGAGGTATCAAGACGTTTCTGGGCTAGAACAAATGTGATCGAGGGCTGATTTTTTGTGGACTAGTCCCCAGTTACATTTGTGGTAGTCCAGAAACATCATCACGCAAGGTTGTAGATTAAAAGACATGACACCCTACAGTTGATGTAAAATCTATCATAAAGTACTATAAACACATCAACGATTATTCAAATCAATCTTTCAAGCTATAAAAATACTAAAAAGAAAAAAAATTGATTATCATTGCCACTATCTGTATAATAACAAAGGCCTCCATTCTTCTATTCTTTTCAATGGAGTGAAGTATTAAGCCAGATGATGAATTATGTTAAAGCATGAAGGTTTTAATTTATAGCCAAAAGAAGAAGAAAATATTAAGTTTAGTCATTAATACTGTTGATATGATATAATATTTTATCTTTCACATGGATTCTTATAATTTATTTATTTATTGCATGTATATTTGCAATCTACTTATATTTATTTCTAGGATACTTCTTTTATTTCTAGTATATTTCATTTAATGCATCCCACTCAATTTCGGAGGGTGAATTTTCAAATATAACTTCTTTTTTGAAATTTAAAAGTAGAGATGAATTTTTGAAATTTCAAAATTTTAAATAATATTTTTTATTCAATATTAAGTTTTGTATTGGATATAATACTTTCATCAAATTCTTGTTCATGTATTTCAGAGTATTGTTGTTTTTGTCATGACTCAATTGGCTGTGACTGGCACCCACATTAACCCTATAATGGGAGAACTATCGAAAAACAAAAGACTAAGCAAATATAAGACAATCTAACAAATAACTAATAATTAAATCCAGCTGAGTTTTATAAATAAAGTCAAGGTCAAATACTAAACGAAATCAACATCTAACTACTCCGTGAGAACTAACAACTCCGTGAGAACTGCAAGCCATTGTACAGAACTTCTAACTAAAATAAGTCTATTAGAATGTTCAATAACTAAAATAAATTAAACTGTCTCAACGTCCAGAAGATGGACAAGGACAACTGCGACAATCCCCGATAGTCTAGAAAATGGAGCGCTCACTTTTGGATAAGAATCTTCAACTATGCTAGAACTAAGATCTCGAAGAAACGTCTGGAACACGATATATACACAACAAAGGAAGAGTACATGGTAGTATCACTTTAAGCCACTAGGTACTGGTAGTCATCATATGCCTACTTAATTTAGAACAAGTAGCAGTACATATGTCTAATAAAAAGTAGTCCATACTGCAAGACATAGACAATTCATTGTCAACACGTATAATCACCATAAGATCAATCATATCAATAACAGATCGTTTAGTCATATGATACTCAATGCATGATGACTCATACAACAGTAAGTAAAGTTTACACACATGTTTAAAAACTTATTTATGCCAATATTCACGACCCACAGTGGACCAACATTGTTGATATACCATACTGACATTGTACTCGCATAAATAATGAGTGTATATGTATATGTATATATATATAGTGTGACAGTAACACACTGGTACATATACATATAAGTTGCGAGTACAATGAGTTAGAAAGTTATTCATATCTTTGTGATATGTGATGTAGTGCTTGATGGTCTTGAACCTATATTATGTTAGTTGAGAGGATTAGTGATCCATATTGTAATAAAAAAGAGAAAAGACATAAAGTCACCACTGAAGTTGTCCCGAATTTTCAAAAAGATACCTTAACTTTGCAAGGGTCCAATCACCTCACAAAAGTTTTTAATGTCTTTGTAAAAGTGCCATTTTGACCCATTCCCTCACCTGGTTTGTGAACACGCACAACACGCACGTGAAGCAGTATTTTTGCTGTGAATAACCAATTAAAAAGTGTCACGTGTCGCTTGTTTTCTTTATTATTAATTATTTAATTCCTTTACATCATCTTCCCCAAATTTAAACTCAAAAGAACCGTTGATACCCCTCTCTTGATGATTTCATCTTCTTTCCCAAAACAAGGTCAACATTGGTACTCTCTCTCTGAAGAATTCATCATCTTTCCCAAGCACAATAAGGAAGAAATTCGTTTTTTCTTTCAGTTTCTAGTAGAAAAGGTTAATTTAAAGTTTTTCAAGGTTTGATTTCTTCTGAGTTTCATTTAGTTTTGAGAAATGAAGATATTTTTGTGATTAGGTTTTGATTGAAATGCCAAATGCAATCCTGAATCGTATTTGTAATGATAAGAATGATCTAATGTTATGAGTAAAATTGTGATGCAAATATGGAGACTTACTTTCAATGCAAACTTCATGGTCAAAGCACAATGCAGCTCGAAGATTTTGGTGTTTTACATGCTATCGTGTATGCTTTCTACATCATTTTTGGAGATCTTTTGTTTATGTTTTTCTCTTTTTGTTTATGGCGTATTTTAGGATACTGCATGCAACTTCTTTAGATGGAGGGATTGTGAAGATGTTGATATACGAATCAAGTACGTTATTCTCAGATTGGTGAAGAGAATTAAGGAGTTGGAAGAAGCATTGACATGTTATGAAAGTCGTGTTGAAAGTAACAAATGGGTGATGAAGGAGAAGAAGAAGAGAAAATGTTATAACTTGAAGCTAATTGTCTTGTTCGTTGTAGTGTTTTTCCTATCTTTAAGCCTAACCAAGAATGTGAAGAATGGAAGATGTAGGTGTGTGCAACCAAAATTACCATTGACATCTTTAGTTACTTTCAAGTTTTTGGTGTTTTTTGTTATCGAATGCTGAAGTGTTTGTTGGTTTTTGTTGTCGAATGTTGTTGAAATAGTTATGATTTTAACAAGTTGTTAATGTATTTGGTTGTGTCTATATTATTGTGGTAACCATTTGAGAAAATTCAAGAATATGTTCAAGTACAAATGGATGAGAAGAAGATATATTGAAAGCAACAAAAATTGGTCAAAATGAGGACTTCATTCCTACATAATCATTCAATTTGAACTACAACTATCAAGTTGATCTTGTTTTGTTTGGTTACATGCAAAATTGAGTTTGATTCCAACCAAAAATAGCACCAAAATATATATAATTAAAATTTGTTTTTCAAAATGAACAATATAACATCAAAATACCCTACTACCATGGCACAAGGGTCTTCCTACTTGAACTTGTTTGGCTTTGATTATTAGCAGTAGCTGCAGACTTAGTTTGATTAACCTTTTCAGCCCTCATTCTTTATAGGTTGCTATTGGTAATATTTGTCCTCCCCTTCCATTTGAATCCACGTGTTGGTGTGTAGCCAATATCACCAGTAATAAAATCAGCCCTCTTTGTCACTCTTGTACCAGTATTGAGGACTGTTCTACTTGGCAATCCAGGCTTCTTAGTCAAATAAATACATATTCAAATCAAAAAACATTTAGGCTTGCATATAAAATCTGAAGTATGCATACAAAATTACATTGAGAGTTGTAAATCCATCTTCATCTTGGTATATTCCAACACCTACCATTCGTGGCCTTTTAAAAGGTCTTGTTCGTCCTCCACTGGTGTCCTTATGTTCTACTGGTCTCTTCCCTTTTTCTAGGCCTCTTTCATTGCAGGTTGCTTCAGAACTAGTTTGACTATGTTGAGCCATATCTCTTCCTCTAGCCATGCCTTTATTCACATTTATTTCTTGAGGCATTGATCTTCCTATACCTATTCCTTCATTCACATTTCCTTTTTTGAGGCATTCCTCTTACTCTTCTTCGACCTATTCTTCTTCCTCTACCATTTACAATTTGTCCTTTGAAACTCAAATATTAGAGTATATCTATATTGTCTATAAGTGATAGAATAATTAGATAGATTACCTCTTTGTTTGTACCAGCTCCATGTGATTGAATTGGAACACCTATAGAACTTGAAAAATTGCCTCTTCCTGTACATCTTCCTCTACCACTTTCATTATTTGTGGTGGCCTAATTTTTCACATGTTAGTGCATATAATTATAACTAAATCTTTTACAAATCAATACATATACCTACGAAGAAGCTCCAGGTGATTGAGTTGAACTACTACCCCTTGCTCTATATCCTGCTCTATCAGTAGCATGTATATTAATATATCAATACATGTACATATAGCTTATATTTGAAAGTAATAAATAAAAGTACCTGTGTCTGAGAAGATGTTTCAGCTGATTAACTTGGAACACTGCCTCTTGCTATGCCCCTTGCTCTACTAGTAGCCTGTATATTGATATTTCAGTATATATAGATTTAACAGTAGAAAGTAAAAATTAAAAATACCTCTGCCTGAGAAGATGTTTCAGCTGATTGACTTGGACTAGCTTGGTTTCTTGTAGGACATCCTCTTTTATTGTGTCCATATGTACCATATTTTCTACAAGTCATAACAGCACCACTTTTGCTAAGCTTTCTAGTGTTTTTTTTTCATTTGCCTCCTTTCTTCTAACCTTACTTGGTCTTCCAGGCATCTTCTTGATCTTTAGTGGCTTTACAATTGGATTATTTAATGTTGACCACATTTTCATGTTATTCATTGGCTGAATAAAATGGGCATATGTGGTGAGGTCGGTTTCCTTTCTATAACAACTAGTCACATAATTGATTGGTTCCAACTCCTTGTAATGAAGGGCAGCAACACCATGAGGACAAGAAATGCCCCTAAGCTGCCAAGATCTACAACTCCTACTAACAATGTCCACAGTATGAGTAAAATCATAGTGTGTAATCTCAAAACCTCTTTCTCCATTCCAAGACAAGTTACATTGCATAGACTTGTCAATATTTTCTTCCAAAGTCTTTAGAGATATAGGAGATATATCAGTGATCCAAGTGTTTGAGAACTCTCTCAAATTACCAATTCCTTTCATCATCTTCACCCCTATCTCCTCAAGCATTGTGATGATTGTTTTATGCCTTGCAGACAATATCCAAGCATTAAAACTCTCTGCCATATTGTTGTCCACAACATCACATTTGCTATAGTCTTGAAAATATCTTTTGCCCCATGTATCCAAGTTGTACCATAAAAGATCATCCAAACATGCTCTTCCTAGTTTCTTCATTTCCTGTATATTATCCTTCAACTCAGCTTCAAATATAGATTTAGCAATCCTCCAAAATACTCTTCTTCTTTCAATTCCTTTCCAGCTTTTACACCAATTTGCAAGAACATGTCTTGCATATTTTCTATGTTCAACCAATGACAATGCCTCTTGAACAACAATTTCTAGTCCCTAACAAAGTAACATAACAGACAAATAATAATTAAAATGCATAACTAAAAAAACATAAAAAAGACAATAAAACAGTAAGACAATAAAAGTCTTACCTAATTCATATCAGTAATGATAGATAGTTGATGCCCTTATCCAAGATCAAGATCATTCCTCACTAGTTCAAGAAACCATGTCCAGGTAAACTGATTCTCAACCTCAACAACTGTCCAGGCAATAAGCAGAATTTTTTTGTTTCCATCTCTACAAACTGCCACTAACAACTGACCTTTACACATACCTTTGAGGACACACCCATCAAAACCAATCAACCTCCTAGCATCTCCAAAGAATGCTTTCTTTAAAGCATGGAAGCAAACATAAAGTCCTTGAAAAATTTTCTGCCGAGCTTCATCTTCTTCTCCAACCTTCACTACACAAGTACTACCTAGATTACTCCTTAAAATTTCATCTTTATAATAAAAAATCTTATCATACTCCACAATGTGATCACCCATGATCTCTTGTAACACTCTGGCCCTAGCTCTTCTCACTATTGTCGTACCAACATGGATATCCAACTCTTTTCTAATAATGTCCTGGAACATCACAATGCTAATGTTTGGTTGTTGAGTTATTCTTTCTTTGTATTTCGTGGCCAGAAACTTTGAGTTGCGAAGATATTTATAAGTTGATGTCAAACATTTATGGACAGTGTTGTATCTTTTAACTATGAAATCTCCACTTGTTTTATCCTTGCTTGCACACTACAACCATGGACAAGTCTCTTGTCACTGCCACTCTAAATTTCTCAACACTTCCAAAAACCAGTCCTAATTCCCAAAAAATCTTTTCAGAAGTTTCATCAAACACAACTCTATTTGGGGTTTTCTTCCTTCTAACAGGTTTATGCACTACTTGGTTAACCTCTTCACCATCTCCCCAACATGTTTCATAATCTATTTCAAATCTAGGAACTTCATCACTTAGATAGTAAGGTTCATCATCTCCTAGCTTACCAACTAATCTTTCCCTAATACCAATATTTGTCTCATCATACCCTATATTTGAACAATTTTTGCCAACATGAATTTGATCTTAAGTATTACCTCTACTTCTCCTTTGTGACCTTTTAAAATGCCTCTTGCTTGCCCCTATATCTATATACTCTTGATGGACATCACTGTCAACCTCAATATCTTCATTAGTATCTCCTTCCGATCCTGATTCAGCTTCCACTTCATCATCACTGGGATCATGATCTATTATAGGACCAGATGAAGGTACACATCCATATCCTCACTATATATGGATGTGAGGGCCCCGCTGTAATGAAGAATGACATTGACTTGGAAACCTTTCCAAGTTTACCCTTTTCACGACACATTTAGGATTTTTTGATAACATAGAAACATCTCACCATAGAAATTGCCATAATTGATGTTTTACTAATCACTTTTTTTATTACAAAAGTTTCTATTGATCCCTAATTCTCTCAACTAATATAATATAAGTTCAAGACCATCAAACACCACATCACAGATCACAGTTGATACCTAAACCCCATTACATGTGATCTTTGTGAAAAACTAGCCTAGGTTGAAATTTTTACCAAGTCTCATTATATAGAAAACTACACCCAGATATTTCAATTTTTGACAACTTCTATGAAGACATAACATGTCTTCGTTATGATATATAGATTTTTTAAAAAAATTTAAAATGGGAAATATAATATTATTTATTACTTGTGGATTTTATTAAATGTCACGACTCAAAATTCAAAAGTAATATGAGACTTGTACAAATCCAATAGTAGGTAAGCTAAGTCTTCACCCAAATTGTATGTCATGTCCACATGCAAAAGAAACGAAAATAGTTAAAATAATGTCGTGATGTCAAAGTTTCATAAAACATTGATCGAAGTGTGAAATGAATAACATCCACCCAAGAATTAGTGTATGATCTACAATAGCATCCAACGACATAAAAAATCAACTTCAAATATACGATATAGTCAGAAATCGTAAACCAAAGTTAGGGGGAGTGTCA
This sequence comes from Solanum appendiculatum, assembly GCA_018342035.1. NCBI lineage: Eukaryota > Viridiplantae > Streptophyta > Magnoliopsida > Solanales > Solanaceae > Solanum > Solanum appendiculatum. The sequence continues at coordinate 45,311 of JAGDQO010000456.1, forward strand.
AACATGGAAAAGAGATAAAAATCACAAAACGACCATGAGGGGCATTATACAAACTAAGTTTAGGATTCAAATTTTTCTTGTCACTAAAACTCTTTCGGAACGAAAACTAAATTTCATTTCTTATTGACCTTTATCAGTAGTTTGTAACTGGCGACTAGATGAAAGTATCTTTGACTCTTTACTTTCAAGGACAAGATATAAATAGTTTGAGACCAATTGCGAGATGTGTATTGATAGTATTATGTCCAAAACAAAACTTAATATTCAGTAAAACTATTATATGATAACCTTGAAATTCTAAAATTGTACATCTTTTTTAAAGTTGTCAAAAAAATGATATTTTAAAATTCTCCTCTCCAAAATTGAGTGTGTCAAATTACATGAGATATTCAAGTAATAAATATAAGTCAGTTATAAGGATTCAAGGAAGAAATAAAATTAAAATATATGAATCCATTTGAAAAAAAAAAGATATTACATCATATCAAGAATATTAATAACAAATGATGATATTTTCTTGTTTCATTTTTGTTATAAAACCTCCTAGGCTTTAACCCAAATCATCATACAAATTGTATAATATTTCACCCCATTGAAAAATTTAGAGTAATGGAGGCCTTTGTTATTATAAAGATAATATAAAAAGTATTCGATTTTTCATAGTTTTTCTTTTTCTTTTGATAGTTTTTTTGGTAAATATTGGTCTTATTCATTGTTGATGTTGATGTGTTTATAGCACTTTTTGTTACACTTTACAGTAGAATAGCAGGCTGCCTTCACCTTTGTTCAAAGAAGCTCCGATTATGACTGATCCTCCGGTAGAGGAATAATGGACAGTGGTTGTTGGCGAACAACTTTGTGTGATAATGTTTCTAGGCTAGAACAAATGTGATCGAGGGCAGATATTTTGTGGACCAGTCCCCAGTTATATTTGTGGTAGTCCAAAAACATCATCACGCAAGGTTGTAGATTAAATGATATGACACCTTACAGTTGATGTAAAATCTTTCATAAAGTGCTATAAACACATCAACTATTATTCAAATTAATCTTTCAATTTACAATAATATTAAAAGGAAAAAAAAACATGAAAAATTGATTATCATTGCTTCTATCTGTATAATAACAAAGGCCTCCATTCTTCTATTCTTTTCAACGGAGTGAAGTATTAAGCGAGATGGTGAATTGTGTTAAAGCATGGAGGTTTTAATTTATAGCAAAAAGATGAAGAAAATATTAAATTTAGTCATTAATATTATTGATATGATAAATATTTTATCTTTCAAATGAATTCTTATAATTGAATTTATTTATTGCATGGATATTTGTAATCTACTTTTATTTATTTCTAGAATACTTCATTTAATTCATCACACTCAATTTTGGAGAGTGAATTTTCAAATATAACCTTCTTTTTAAAAAAAAATTAAAAGTAGAGGTAAATTTTTGAAATTTCAAAATTTTAAATAATGTGTTTTAGTCAATATTAAGTTTTCTATTGGATAAAATACATTCATCAAATTCTTGTTGATGAAGTTTAGAGTATTGTTGCTTTTGTCATGACCCAATTGGCCGTGACTGACACCCACACTAACCCTATAATGGGAGAACTATCGAAAAAATAAGAGACTAGGCCACTTTAAGACAATCTAACAAATAACTAATAATTAAATCAAACTGAATTTTATAAATAAAGTCAAGTTCAAATACTGAACTAAATCAACATCTAACAACTCCCCTAAAAGTTATTGTAGAGAACTTCTAACTAAAAGAAGTCTATTGGAATGTTCAAAAACTAAAATAAAATAGGCTGTCTCAACGTCCGGAAGATGGACAAGGACAGCTGAGACAATCCCCGGTAGTCTAAAAATTGGAACGCTCACTCTTGAACTGGAATCTTCAACTACGCTAGAACTGAGATCTCGAAGAAACCTTTGGAACACGATATATACTCAACAAAGGAAGAGTACATGATAGTATCACTTTAATATACTAGGTACTAGTAGGCATCATATGCCGACTTAATTTAGAACAAATAACAGTTCATAGGACACTTTCCCTATCTTAATATTAGTTTTGGGGTGTAAGCTAGTAGAGTCCTGTTCTTCAAAAAGATGCAACAAGAAGTTTTGAATCCCAGGGTACCACCAGACAAAGAACCAATAACGAAAAACAATATTGAGATAGAGGAAAAAGCATGAGAAGGCTGCAACAAGGAAAGGATCGACAAGGACGTGTCCTTCAAAGATATTCTTATCACCCCATATTCAAAAGCTGGAGACCCACTGGAACCATCAAGTACAAACCTAGAGGAGGATATGTTAATTGATAAGGCAGCTGGGAGAAAAATATCAAATTGGGAGAACCCAACCCCCATGAACAAGGGTATGGAGGATGAGGAAGGAATACACCTCACGGAGGGGGACAAACAGAGGATCTATAAACCATTCACATACTCCATTATTATTAAAGTCCTTGGAAAACAAAATCAGCCACCTATACCTAAAAAAGAAATTATCCATATTGTGGAGAGTCTCCGAAGAAATTATCCTTATAGATCTAGGATTTGACTATTACATAGTTAAATTATACAAAGAAGAAAATCAACAAAAAAACACTCCAACAGGGGCCATGGTTTCTTCCTATTAGTCAAGCGATGGCAGCCAAATTTCTTGGCCTCCAAGGCAACGGAAACAAAATCAGCTGTATGGATCAGGCTTCCTGAGCTGCTTACTGAATTCTACGATCACTCGATCCTAGCTAGAATAGGTAAAAAAACTTGGCAAGCTTGAAAAACAAATATCTGCACATCGGAGGCACTAAGAGGACGTTACGCACGAATATGTGTCGAAGTCCCCATAGGAGTCCCAGTTAAAAAAAAATTCGTATTGGCCACCATGATCAGCAACTAGCCTATGAAGGATACAATATATTATGCTCAAACTGCGAAGTTCTCGGGCACACAAGAAACCTCTATCCAAATAAATTGACTGAACAAGGAAATAACAGAGATCCAAGGGAGAAGGTCCCAGGAACGGTAAAGGCAGTACAAAGTAAGAACCAACAAACAACATAGGAGGAAGCATGGAAAATAGTCTCGTTTCAAAAAAAGGCTGAATCCAAACAAGAGATTGGAACATGACAACACAAAGGTGAAAACAAATGCGGAAAAAGGTATCCATGTCAAATTATTTCATGCTGACTTAGGTAAGTACCTCAAATCTAAAGTTTTTAAATATAAGAAAACATCCAAAAATTCTGGGGGAAACCCTCCAAGAAAAAATAGATTTTACTAATCCACTTTCAAATCAATGTGCTTGATCAAGCTACACCACAAAGAACGCCGGCAATAATCACTGCTGCTTCTGATACACTGCAACAAACGCCGGAAAACATTAATAGTGGCGTCAGATTAAGTGAAGTCAAATCCATCAGCAAACAATAAGAAAATAAAGAAAAAAAACAAAATAACCCAAAAATTTTGAAAGAGGCAGAGGCGGCTACTGTTTATAGTACCCCTAAAAAGACCTCTATGCTGACCCTTAAATTTGCTACCACTAATCTACCTCCACATCAGTTGGAACACAAAAATAAACCCCCTAATACACAAATTACTTCTAGTAGTCCCACGATAACTACTCTTGACCACTTAATCCCAAAAAGTGCTTTGATGGCACTTTCAACTACCTCCCATCCAAAACTTTTGGAAAAAGATATTACACAACAACACACAACTCAAACTACGTCACTACCGACTTATGCTAAAAATGAAAACAAAGAAATTATCCCTATAAAAGCGGACACAACAATTACTCCACCTTCCAAATTAACTCCAAATATTCCTAGTACTGACCCCAAAAGAAAAATATCGATCCCAATACAATCTATATTCATAGATCTTCCGATACCTTCAAAAAATGCCAAGAATCCCAGTCTTATCACAGAGGAGAAGAGAGAATCTGAGACGCTCCCCTCGAAACCCCAGGAACACATCCACTCCAAACTTGACGAACATGAACCCACCTCAACCAGCTACTCTCTTTAAAACTTTCCCAGTGAACTTGGGGGAGCATACTTTCTATGCGACCCATGCGCTGGAGCCAAACCCATCCCCCCACTCCATGCTAGAGATGAGCTTGCAGGGGCAAGCACTCTCTTTCAGTGCGGAAGTGGAAGGGAGGCCAGCAGCGATCCTAGTCCAAAATCCAACTTTCTTGGCTCAGGTAGTCTAAGAGGGAATAAGGCTAGCTATGGAAACATACAACAACCACTTGTGGTTGTCAACATGCTTCAGCCTCCTCTGAGCTTCCCGTTCCCACAAATTCCTTTCTACCACTATCCCATTTGGGAGATGCCACTCTTCAATCCTCTCAACCCGCTTACGAACATGGAGCCCATTTTGTTCCCTCCTTGTTTTCTTCCCCCCCCCCCATCAGGTACCGGGGAGTGTAACAACCCCTTGGAACAATGTCGGGACAAATCCGACCTTCTCAACAATGGTGCACAATGATGCGAGGGAGAGCCCCCCTCAAGTAGTCTCCAATATCTCAGCATCAACCTCTCAGGTAGCACCACATCTCAGAACTCCCCCTCCCCTAAGAGTAGTATCAGGTCAAGAGAAGGAAGTCGATTTACAGGAAATAGAAAAAGCAATAGTCTTACTGAGGGATACTCGATCGGAAATAGCCATGTTAAAAGTACATAAAAATAGTAATATTCAAAGAGAGATTCCAAAAAAAAACTCATACTTATCTGTCCACCAAATCTGTCCAAAAGCTCAATAGATATACGAGCGCGATCAAACTCGGAAATAGGGAACTTTGTAGTAATAATGAACCCATCCTTAATAATGGAGAGAGCGAGGGGATTCACGGAGAACATACCACCCACCATAAACAGATCAATGAATATAATGGTTTGGAACTGTAGAGGGCATAATGGACACGACTTTAGGAGGAATTTTAGGGACCTTATAAATTGGCACAAACTTCCTCTGGTAGCGCTTGTCGAAACAAATATACAGGACCACCAACCTTTACTCGACAACTTTCCTTTCAATAATATGATTCAAGTTCCAGGTAACGGTAACTTAAGAAGTTTGGTGATGCTGTGGGACGATGAAATACTTGAGTTAGAGGATATAGCTACAACAGGGCAGGAAATACATGCGATGGTTAAGGTACGCTCAACAAAAGACTCTTGGCTCTTTAGTAATATTTATGCTAGCATGTATAGAAATTCTCTGAACATACTATGGCAAAACCTGAAAACTATCAAAGAAAACTTTAAAGGAAATTGGCTACTAGGGGGTGATTTTAATGAGCTACTAAGCATAACGGAAAAAAGTGGGGGTAGACCTATAAATAAAAATAGAACAAAGGAGTTCTGGGACAGTAAATTATTGTGAACTAATAGACATGGTGTTTAAGGGAAGTCGTTATACATGGCTAAATAAACGGTTCAAAAACAGATCACAACTCATACACAAAAGACTAGATAGATTCTTTGCAAATGACAACTGGATCCATAAATTTCCCGACTCCCAAGTACAACACTTACCTCGTACCCACTCCGATCACTGTCCCCTCCTTCTTACACTATTCCCACTCAAAAATCTTAAGCGAGATAAAATATTTAGATTTGAGACTATGTGGGCCACTCACCCAGACCTACAAACGATCATTAGTGACTCATGGGGAGAGGAGAATAATATACTAAATTCTATAACTATATTTTAGGAGAAGGTAACAAAATGGAATTATACTACTTTTGGAAACATATTTTTTAAGAAAAGAAAGATAATGAGAAGGCTAGAAGGAATCCAAAAGACCCCAGCCGATCTAACTCTAGAGGATCCAGCTTATTTGTTGTAAGTAAGCGTTGGTAGGAGTGGCGGGATGATGATGAGTATATAAATCAATAAAGACCTAGACAAAGAGGACTTTAAGGTAGCCTCGTAGGAGACATTGGATGTAACCAGCCTTCAAAGGCGGAGGAGTCAAAAGCAACTTTCGATTCAAATTAGAGAAATGCTGAGCTTTATCCGCCCCAACTCCCTATATTATAAAATAGAAGAGTCAAATATAAGAAATGCAGTAATCTACAACTTTAAATAGAAGAAGAAGAAGTAGAATCATTGCCTTGATTTCTGATGAAGGGGAACGGATTTTCAACCAAAATGATATTAAAATCAACACCTATAACTACTTTAAAACTCTCTTCCTCACCTCACACCCCTATTCAAAACTGAACTTTATGAGTTCAAATGACCAAGAGAACCTTAGAGATCTACATATCCTTGGGGTAACCCTCAACGGAAGAAGTCCATAGAGCTATATTTTCTTTCCAACCACACAAGGCCCCGGGGTCGGATGGACTCCATCCTTTTTTATACCAGAAATACTAGAGCACAGTAGGAGAACCAGTCGTATCACTATGCAAGAATGCCTTTATACACATACATATGCCTAATCCCAAAAAAGAAAAATGCGAATAGTCTAAAAGACTTCAGGTCCACAAACCTTTGCAACACTACATACAAAGTAATAACAAAAATAAAATCCCAACGACTTAGGCCTCTCATGGAAAAAATGATTGGGCCGTGTCAATCAAGTTTCTTAAAAAATAGACAAGCAACGGATAATGCCATCATTGTACAAGAAATCATCACTCGCTTTAAAAAGATGAAAGGCAAAAAAGCAAACCTAATCTTAAAAATTGACCTAGAAAAGGCTTTCGACAAAATCGAGTGGTCCTTTATAAAAGAAACATTACATTACTTTCATTTTACCAGTAACATTATTAAGATAATCATTTCATGTGTCTCAACAAGTCAAATGGCAATCCTTGTAAATGGGACCAAAACAGACTACTTCAAACCATCAAGGGGAATACGACAAGGGGACCCGATGTCACCATATCTGTTTATCCTTTGTATGGAAGCTTTATCTAGGAAAATAAATCACGAGGTACGATTAAAAAATTGGACACCAATAAAGATCTCCAATAGAGGACAAAAAATCTCTCATCTTTTCTTCGTGGACGACTTAGTGCTTATGAGTAGAGCAAACATAGCAAATTGCGAGTGTATACAAGATGTAATGAAAACCTTCTACAAAGCCTCTGGACAAGTAATAAACAGAACAAAATCAAAACTAATATTCTCAAAAAATTGCCCAAACACCATACGTAACACCATCTCGAAAAAACTTGGCACAAAAAGTGGGAAGCACTTCGGGAAGTATTTGGGAATCCAAATCTCACACAATAGAGTCACAAATAATAACTTCCAACTCATTTTTGATAATATGCAATCAAAATTAGCGGGATGGAAGACTAAATTCCTCAACATAGTGGGAAGAACCACACTAGCGAAATCCTGCCTCAATAACATCCTAACTCACATCATGCAAATAACAAAGCTCCCAAAAGCAATCACAAAAAAGATAGACCAAATTCAAAGGAACTTCATATGGGGATCGACTAATAAAAAAAGGAAGCTCCACATGGTAAAATGGGAAGATGTGACATCTAGAAAACACAATGGAGGGCTAGGAGTATAAAGGCCTAGCACAAGAAATAAAGCCCTACTAGCGAAGTTGGCTTGGAGATCTTTTTAAAAACTGAACTCCTTATGGGCCTCAATTCTTCTAAATAAATACGTGGCAAATGGAAAACTAGAAAATAACACCAATGCTACTAAAACCCACAACAAAATATGGAAAGACCTTATAATGGGCTGGGAAATATGCAAAAAGGCATAGAGTGGGTATTAGGTGATGGCAAATCGACATCCTTTTGGTTCGATATTTGGCTGCCAAATGGTAAAAATATTAGGGAACAAATCCAAGGATCCCTGAGAAGAAGAACTAGATACCAAGGTAGGTGAAGTCGCCCTGGAAAATAACTCCGGGATCATACAACAAGTATCTTTTGAACTTCCAAAAGATATCCTCCTCCTATTTAACTGCATTTACATAACCTATAACAAAGAAGATACAGCTATATGGAAACCAAACCCCCAGGGGACACTAACAACTTCTTCAGTTTATAAGTTCTTAACAAACAATCATGGGGACGCATCCTCCGACAATTATAATTGGATATGGTCTCTAAAATGCCCAAATAAAATAAAATACTTCATCTGGCTATGCCAACACGGCAGATTACCTACCCGAAAATACCTGCATTCCATAGGAATAAACATTGACCAGGCATGTCATATATGCAACAAAACAGAGACTATAGAACATATTTTTTTAGAAAGTTACGTTGCAAAAAAAATGTTGAAAGAACTAAAAGTCATACACTTCACAAACCAATTTAGGAATAACTAGGGGGATGACTGGCTAGGGATCATAAAAAACCTTTAGGTACATACAAATCATAATATTCTTAACTGGCAGGAATTATTCCCTTTCTTCCTATGGAGTACATGGCTAAAACGAAATGAAAATTACCATCAGAACATAAAATCCAACATATGCATTAAAAAAACTCTGGATCAAGCCATTGAGTTCCACACCCTCACTGGAGGCAAAACCCCAAGGGAAAAAACTATAAAAACACTTATCAGATGGATACCTCCCTTAAAAGGATATAAACTAAATAGCGATGGAGCTTCAAGAGGAAATCCTGGCAGAAGCGGTACAGGCGGAGTCATTAGAGACACAAATGGCGAGTGGATAGTGGGCTATACGGGCAACATCCATATGGCAAATAATATTAAAGCAGAACTAATAGGTCTTATGTAGGGACTCCGAATAGCTTTAGAAAGAGGATTATTACCACTAGAAATCAATGTAGATTGCAAGGAACTCATCACCCTTATTGAAAATGACCACCCTTCTTATACCAACATGTTATTTGATTGCAGGGATCTACTGCGCCGTATGGGGAGTCCCCCAATACACCATACCTTTAGGGAAGCAAACAGGGTGGCAAATGCACTAGCAAGGGAGGGATCGAATATTAACCAGGATAATTCCGTTTTTGCTTAGAAGTTCCACTGGTGTTTTCTCGGAAAGGCTGGATGCAGAAAAAGGAGGAACTTTTTTTGTTAGGCTACAAAGGCCACTTCCTACATCTACTAATTGTAATAGCTATGAAGATATTGCATCCCCCCAGAACGCTACTAGTAGGTGTACAACACTGCCTCTCCCATGTAATGATGCATATTAACCATTAATATAAGTATCTTTAGTTACCCAAAAAAAAAAATAGTACATATGTCTAATAACAAGTAGGCTATATTGCAAGACATAGACAATTCATAGTTAACATGTATAGTCACCATAAGATTAATCATATCATAACAGATCGTTAGTTATCCATTACTCAATGCATGATGACTCATACAACAGTAAGTAAAGTTTACACACATGCCAAAAAACTTATTTGTGCCAATATTGATGACTTGCAGTGGAACAACATCGTTAATATACCATACTGCATTGTACTCGCAACTTATATATTTATGTACCAGTGTGGCACCCGATCTTACATAAAGAATTATACATATATATGCCAACGTGGTACTCAATCTAACGTATAATAAAATATGCAATATACATGTATCGGCATGGTACCCGATCCAACGTATAATACAATTTAAAATATATATGTGCCGACATGGTACCTTAACCAACCATGCAATTAAAGCATACAAATTCACATCATCAATTCAATCATGTCTGAAGACCAATCAACAAGAATTTAATTTAAGAAAATACGTGATTATAAGTCTAGTCTAACTCCAATTAACCATAACCTAGCTCAATCAAAGAGACTAAATGTAAGCTATTCGGCCAAAGCATTGCCCTTTCTTGAAGCTTCAGTTTGTTCACGATCTAAACACAAAAATATAACATAATAAATCATTTATTCAATAACCCTAGACCTTAAGGACTAAACCCCATTTATTTTACCTTGATCATAGAAGGATTTTTCACCCACCATTTTCCCCAAATTCCCATATTCCATGTTATAAGGAAGAATTACTACGCTTGGAGGCAATAAATCTAACAACCTAAGATTATTATAATACAAATTTAGGGATATCCATAACGAGCTTACACTCTGGATGTGGTCGGCACTTGAGAATCATTGTTGGTTCCCAGTTGGACCCTTGTCCTGGATGATTGCTTAGCGAAAGACTTACTCAGTATTTATAATTTTAAAACATTGAATGAAAAATGTTTAAGTCAAATACTGAGTCTAAACTATCTGAAAATAATATATGCAATAGATATAGTTTTTTTTTGTAAAACATCTGGAAAGGGAAATACTGAAAATTTCTTAAATATTGTCTATCTATGAAGTCTCTACTATTTTAAGATAGGTCGTCGAGACCCCATGATAAACTTAAATAACTACTAAAAGTAAACTAAAGATTGGAGTCGTCCGAAAGCTAGAAGGCCTCACCAAAAGCTAGTGAGTGATTGGGTGATCTTAATGAAACACCTGTTGAAGATCCTGAACACCTGTATCTGCATCATAAAATGATGCAGGTCGAATGAAATCAGTTCATTGAATGTACGAGTATGAAATACAGCTGAATGAAAGAATAAATGATCTCTAAAGGCTGAAATATAACTCAACTGAAAGTAAAGCATAAGAATGAGCTAAAATCATTTAAAGATTCACAATAAAAGTAAATGTAATAACTCACTGAACTAAATATATATGCATAACAAAATATTCTTTACTTTACTAGGGAGTTTCACTAACCGACAACCGTCACTATGAGCCTTGTGATGATACAACGTCCCACCCACGCTACTAGAACTACGCTATACCTTCTCGGGGAATAGAATAAACTCAACTCATGGATCCATACGAAAGGTCTGCTCAAAGGCAGTGAGGAGTCTCCCAAAAGTCGGTGCAATCCTATCCCATGTTGGCTATGTGGTTTAAGGGTGCTGTGAGTTGTCTGAACTCTCCCCCATATCGGTGCTCAATACTACTCCCAAAAATGAATAACTGAATTGCTCAAGTAAAAATACTCTCAGGGTTGAGATAAGTTCTGAAAAGCACTCTTTAAGGGGTAACTAAATTTTATTTAATCTGTCTAAAATCTTCTGAAAACTATGAATGCTTTTTCTGTAAATAGTTCTCTCATTTTTCGATGCAAAATAATACATTTGGGATCACTTAAGTTCCCTTAGACTCTTCTCAAAATAATGCTTTAAAATTACTTTTGGACACACTTTAATTTCCAAATCAATGTAAGGAAAATACTTGTTCAAAGACTAATAGCAAATCTCAATAACTAGGGTTCATGTGAAAATATAAGAATGAACAACAACTCAACGATCTCAATGCATAAAATTAATCTCATTAATAAGAATTCAGAATTCGGAATAAGAACACAATTCATATCTAGAATTTCATGGACCTTTGGGTAGAACACTAGATTGAACTTTTACTGACTTAATTTAGATGTAGGCCATGAGGACGAACTTAGTCTAACACTATGAATAGTCTTACATACCTGGAAGAAGAAAGTTCTTCCCGAAACTGGAGGACCGCTTGAAAATACTAGCTTTCTCTTCTTGGATACTTGCTCTAGGACTTGGAAGCGTTAACGAGAGTAATAGGGTCGATTAATACTATTTAGAACCTTACTCAGGTGTAAAATGTCAGGGTTTAGGCTTAGAGGGGGTGGAAAAAGACTGGACTACCCCTCTTAAAAAGCTGTCGAAAACCTTCCAGGGGGCCATCTACAGTTTGTGGTTTGATATATGTAATAACGGATGATTACGGAAGAGTCCTTAGTTTTGTAGAATTCTATTTTCGTAGTTCCTAATCCTTAGGAATCCGTTGTAACTCTTTCCCTTTCTTTAGGCTTTGTTTAATAGTCATTCTCTTTTCTAAGTCTTGTATAGATTTTTTATATAGCAGCCATATGCTCAATAATAACTAACACAGTTTTCCCATCTTCTGCTCTTGTCTCTTTATAGTATCAGGGCACTTCTAAACTCCAATGAGTTGATCCTCCTTTTTTTCTTCTTCTCTCTGCTAATTCGTCCAAATGGCCCCTAATACTTCTGTGACCAATGCTGATGGAGTCAATAAAACCATCACTATTGTCCAATTCAATCGTATGACCCAATTGCACATAAAATTAACTGGCAGTCACAATTTCTCCCTCTGGAAAGCTCAAGTTTCAATGCTTATGCATGGTCACAATATCTATGGGCATCTCGATGGCTCCATTCCTGTCTCCACTCGCACCATCTCACAAAACAGTCAAGATGTTGCTAACCCTGAGTTTGTTCCTTGGTATTGCCAAGATCAGTTAATTCAAAATGTTATCCTGGCTTCTATAGATCCTACACTTGCCCCCACTGTTGTTGTTGCAGTCTCTGCCAAAGCTGCCTGGGATGCTCTGCATACAGCGTATGCGAACAAATCTCAAACAAGAATTTTCAGCTTGCAAGACCAATTGACTCACCTCACTAAAGACTCTCGTCAAGTTGCACATTATCTTCATCAGGTTCGATCACTTTGTGATGAACTTTCAACTGCTGGTGCGCTTGTATCAAATCCGAAACTCATTGTTAAAGTTCTTAGTGAACTCGGATCTGAATTTCGAGAACTCTCTGCTGCCATTCGTGCTCGAGATTCAATAATTTCCTATGAAGAGCTTTACGAAAAGCTTCTGGATCTCGAGCTTTTCGTAAAGTATGAGGACGACAAGAAGTCACTATTAACTAATATCACCGCTGCTGTAGCACAAAAGACCAGCTTAACTCCTCCTCGCCATGGTAATAATAATTACTCTCGCAATCATCGTCCAGGTGCGAACACTCCTCCCAACAATCAGCAATGGCGTCCACAAAGAAACAACCAGCAGCAGACTTTTGACAAGAACCTTCACTGCCAACTATGTGATCACGCAGGACATTCTGCTAGAGTCTGCAGATCTCAGTCCCATAACCATCTGCAAGCCCGGGCAAACTTTTCTGGATGTTTTCCTTCTCAAGAGACCCCTTGAATTGTGGACAGTGGAGCCACTCATCATATTGCGTCTAATACTCAAAACCTAGCCACTGTATATGACTACCACAGCACCGAGGAGATCACTATGGGCAATGGTCACACCATTCCAATATCCCATAACGGTAACGCTAACATAAGTGCATCAAATCATCATTTCAAACTTCTCAATACCTTATTCTCTCCTCTCACAAAAAGTAACCTTATTTCTGTTTTTCAATTTTGTCATGATAATCATTCCTCTATTGAATTTTTTCCTTTCCATTATCTTGTGAAGGATTTGAATATGGGGGCGTCTCTAGTTCGCGGGCGGAATAAAGATGGGTTGTATGAGTGGCCACCGGTCTGTACACATCGTTCTCCTCATGCAATGTGGTTGTTCCAATTCACCAGTGGCATCGACGTTTAGGTCATCCTAATCGTCGCGTTTTAGATACTATCTTGAATAATTTTTCCCTTCCTATTTTAGATCCTAAAGCTAGTTCCACTTGTAATTCTTGTTATTCTAATAAAATGCATAGGTTGACTTTCTCAGAAAATTCATTGCAAAGAAATAAACCTCTAAAAATCCTTTCAGCGATATATAGGGTCCATCTCCGATTTTGTCAATTGATAAAAAAAGATATTATGTGTTATTTGTTGATCAATTTTCAAAATACATGTGGCTGTTCACTTTAAAATAAAAAAATGAAACTCTGGAAGTTTTTCAAAATTTGCATCCATTGCTTGAACGGAGGTTTAACACCAATATTCAATCTTTTTACACTGATGGTGGTGGCAAATTTCAAAGTTTACAGTCCTATCTCAAAATACATTGTATAGAACACTTAATGTCACCCCCATATACTCCATAACGAGTTGCCCTAGTCGAAAGACGACAACGACATGTTATCGAAACTGCTAGAACCTTGTTGCACTTTGCGTCTTTACCATCACACTTTTGGAGTTTTGCCTGTCAACAAGCTGTTTATCTTATAAACAGGCTAACTACACCCAATCTTCAGCATAAGTCCCTTTGAAATTTTATTTCAAACTATGCCCACGTATGACTCCACTAAAGTATTTGGTTGCCTCTATTATCCGTGACTCAAACCATATGCCAAAAACAAATTACTGCCCCGTTCAACACCATGTGTTTATTTAGAATTTTCTAATAAACATTACTGTCATCAATGTTTTGATCCTTTAACTTCCAAAATATATTTATCACGTGACGTCTTCTTTTTGGAAAATCAGTTCCCATTTGACAATATTTTTTTCCCATTAAAAATCACCACAAAATAAAATTGTATCTTGAGAAATCTGTTCAACTGAACAACAACCACAGGATAATACTCAAAGTTCAAATGATTCTTGTGAGCTTCCTTCACATATTGTGCAGCAGCCCGTGGACATGCATTCACCCATCTCCTCTGCCCTAACAGGTGCCACCGTCTCAAGGAATTCCACTTCTCCCTTATCTGATACTTCTTCTCTTTCTCCAATGCCTCTGCTGCCCCCTCCCCTCACCATCCAAAATTCTGTTTCCAGCCGCAGTTCACCACAATCAACTATTTCAGGCTCACCAGTTCATCCTTCTCCCCAGTTAAATGCTCAGCCGCAATCCACAATTATCACTTACCAATTCCGTCCACTAGTACTTTGACCCAAAACTCTCTGGTACAACCCTCTTCCTCGTCACTTATCCCACCTCCCGTGGAAACACAACCTTCCTGTATTGCCTCTCCCTCTACAGCGATGCCCACTCATCACATGATTACTCGGTCTAAGACCAATAGCCTTAAGCCTAAACAATTACACACTCTTGTTCAAGCCACTTCCTCCCTACCTAGAACTTTTAAGCAAGCTCGACAAGTTCCACACTGGCGTGAAGCTATGAAAAGTGAATTTGATGCCTTAGTTCGGAACCCGACATGGGAGTTGGTACCATGTGATCCTTCAAAAAATATGGTGGATTGTAAGTGGCTTTTTCAGGTTAAATATAATCCTAATGGTTCTGTTGACAGGTACAAAGCTCGCCTAGTTGCTAAAGGGTTCACACAACGACCTAGACTTGATTTTCAATGTACTTTTAGTCCTGTGGTAAAGCTTGCAACTATTCGACTCATTCTTGCGATTGCAACACAACAAAGCTGGCCCATTCGGCAACTTGATATCAATAATGCCTTCCTACAAGGTCGTATCGATGAGGAAGTCTATATGTGCCAACCACCTGGTTTTGAAGCTTCTACACATCCGACGCATGTTTGCAAGCTGCACAAAGCTATATATGGCCTCAAACAGGCTCCCAGGGTCATGTACACTAAATTCAAAAATTACTTGGTTGCTTTGGGATTTATTAAATCCCAATCTGATTCTTCATTATTCATCCTGCATAATTTTGAGTTTACTGTTTATGTTTTAGTATACATTGATGACATAATTGTCATGGGTAATCTGATTCATGGTGTTCAAAGCATTATTGATAATCTTGGTCCACTTCATTATGTTCTTGGTGTTGAAGTTTTACCTTATCCTGGTGGTCTTTTGTTGTGTCAACAGAGATACATTACAGATCTGTTGCAGGAAGTTAATATGCCCAATTCCAAGGGTGTTCCAACACCAATGGCTTCTACTGTTGTTTTTTCGGAGTCTTCTGAAGATTCTCCAGTTGATGGCTCTCTTTATAGAAGGATAATCGGTAAACTTCATTACCTTTCGTTTACACGTCCGGACATCGCATTTGCAGTTAGCAAACTCTCATAGTCCATGCACCAGCCCTTAATATCACATTGGAGAGCCATGAAGCGTCTCCTTCGGTATCTTTACTAGACATCTTCGTTTGGCCTCCGAATTGCCAAAGAACATGATCACCAACTTCTAGCCTACTCAAATTCTTGCTGGGCTGGAGATCCTCTCGATCGAACCTCCACCACTGGTTATGTTGTTTACCTTGGCAGTTCTCCGGTATCATGGTTCTATAAAAATCAAAGATCTGTCACCCGCTCCCCCACAGAAGCAATACCGGGATGTTGCAGCTACTGTTTCTGAGACAAATTGGCTAACAAGTTTACTCCATGAGCTTCGGTTCCATATTTCCACCACTCCTCGGATATTTTGTGACAATGTCAGCACCACATACATTTGCGCCAACCCGGTGTTCCATAGTCGGATGAAACATATTGCTATTGATTTTCATTTTTTTCGTGAACAAGTTCAAAAGAAGCATATCGCAGTTCAACACCTTCACTCAGCTGATCAAGTGGCAGATATACTTACCAAACGGCTTCCAAGAGCTTCTTTTGTCAAGCACTTCTCCAAGTTGGGTGTTGTTGACACCACCAACTTGCGGGGGAGTAATAACGGATGATTACGGAAGAGTCTTTAGTTTTGTAGAATTCTATTTTCGTAGTTCCTAATCTTTAGGAATCCATTGTAACTCTTTCCTTTTCTTTAGGCTTTGTTTAATTGTCATTATCTTTTCTAAGTCTTGTACAGATTCTTTATATAGCAGCCATATTCTCAATAATAACGAACACACTTTTCCTATCTTCTGCTCTCGTCTCTTTACTACGGACCATAGATCCCATCCATGGAATTCATATTGAAATTTTAAGGCTCAGAAGTTCATTCTACGGCCCCAAACTACGACCCATAGAAGTGATTCGTAGGTCAATGACTCAGAAAATTCTGTTGTAGTAGTCTCTGGTAAAATGATCATAACTTTTTACTCTGAACTCAAAATGAGCTAACTTGGTGGAGTTGGAAAGAAGACTCATAGTCCTTTAATTTTATAGTTCACGGGCCACCTAATTCATTATGAGTTGAGAGATAGGATTATTTGAAGTTGACCTAAGTAGAATCTTATATCAAAACTTTATCGATAAGGAAGCTTTCAACTCAACTTTGTGCTAGGGGATTCTAGTGACCTTAATTCATATCCATATCTATTTCCACACTAAAGAACTGACCTTAACACCTAAGAACAATTTAAGAATCACCCGATACAACCTTATACGCAAAGGAAGAATGGCTTGGGCCTTAGCTTTCGGGGTGTTACAGAGTTCCCATCATTCCTAAAGCTGGAGTCTAGTCTAGGGATTTACAATCTCAGGATTACATGAATTTAATGATGTAATCGATGTTAGAATGAACTAATGAATTTACCCTTACAATAGGAAGAGCCCTAGTAGGTGGGAAATTGCCTCTCTCAAGCTTAGGGATGAGTCTTTAGATGTTAGGGAGAAAATATGGTCTAAAACTGTGTTATGGGTGTAAAAGATTGTGAAAGGCGGCTATGGTGGATCCTATATGGAGGTAAAGGCAATGTATATTGTTGCCTTCATCTTGGTTGAGGCCTTTACAGTGAGCAACTTACCGCTATAGCAGCCCTTGTTGAGGATGCTACGACAGACACCCTTCCGCTATAGAGGTATCACTATTTATGGAGGCGAGGGCCCCGCTGTGATGAAGATTGCCACTGACTTGGGGAGCCTTTCCAAGTTTCCCTATTTCACAGCACATTGGGGGATTTTGGATAACATAGAAACTCTCACCACAAAAATTGTCATAATTGAAGTTGTACTAGTCACTTTTTTATTGCAAAAGTTTCTATGGATCACTAATCCTCTCAACTTATATAATATAAGTTCAAAAGCATCAAACACTACATCACATATCATAATTGATACCTAAACCTCATAACACATTATCTTTGTGAAAAAATAGCCTAGTTTGAAATTTTTGCCAAGTCTCATCATAAGCAAACTCTACCAATATACTTCAATTTTTGACAATTTCTATAAAGACATAATGGGCCTTCGTTATAGTAGGTATATTTTCTATTTAAAACAGGAAATACAATAATATTTTTTTACTTGTGAATTTTACTAAATTTCACGACTCTAAATTCAAAGGTAATGATGAGAACTATACAAATCCAACGGTAGGTAAGCTAACTCTTCACTCAAATCGTATAGCTTGTCAACATGCAGAAGTAATGAACATAGCGGAAATAATGTCGTAATATCAAACTTTAATAAAATATTAATAATAGTGTGAAATGACAAACATTGACCCAAGAATTAGTGTAAGCTATACAATAGCATCTAAGGACATAAACAATCAACTTCAACTATACAATATAGTCTGAAACAATAAACAAACGTTTGGAGAGGGGGGGTGTCAAACAGGGTAAAGAGATAAAAATCACAAAACGACCAAGAGGGTCATTACACAAAATAAGTTTAAGAATCAGATTTTTCTTGTCACTAAAACTCTTTTGGAACGAAAACTATATTTCATTTCTAATTGAACTTTACCAGTAGCTTGTAACTGGCGACTAGATGAAGTATCTTTTCACTCTCTACTTTCAAGGACAAGATTTAAATAATTTGAGACCAATTGTGAGATGTGTATTGAAGGAGGTGAAAAGTGAAATTATGAAGGAAAAAAAAAGAGTATTGAGAACAAAATTGCCACGTAGGGTGTCATGTAGGACGAATATGTCTATTTGTTCAATTTTATACAAGTTAAAGTGCCTACTTGTGCACACCCAAAGTTAAAGGTCATAGTTGTCAGCTGACGCCAAGTTAAGGGTCATGTTTATATATTATGCCTAACAAGAAATTTATGATAGTATTATGTCCAAAACAAAACTTAATATTCAATAAAACTATTATTTAAAACCTTGAAATACTTAGAATGTACCTCCATTTTGAAGTTTTCAAAATAAAATGATATTTGAAAATCCCCATCTCCGAAATCGAGTGTGACAGGTTACAAGTGGTATTCAAGTAATAAATATAAGTCGATTATAAATATTCATCCAAGAAATAAAAGTATACTATATGAATTCATATGAAAAAAATATATATTACATCATATCAAAAATATATTAATAAGAAATGGTGATATTTTCTTGTTTCACTATTTTCTATAGAACCTAATATGCTTTAACCCAAATCATCACAAAAATTGTTTAATACTTCACCCCATTGAAAATTTGAGAGTAATGGAAACCTTTGTTTTTATAAAGATGATAGAAAAAAATTATTCGATCTTTCATTGTTTTTCTTTTTCTTTTTGATAGTTTTTAGGTAGATATTGGTCTTACTCATTGTTGATGTGTTAATTGCACTCTTTGTTAGACTTTACATCGAAATCTCGGAACATCGATGAGATGTGTTCGAATAAAATTTATGTGAACATATTGAAACTGAGTTTTAATATAATTTCCTCGGAAAATTTTAATTACTTATTTTACAAATAAAGAATTACGATGATACATCAATAAAGAGGAGGTCAAAAGGGATGAAGAATGTTTAATAAAATTCCAATGAGTCACAAAGTTATTCATAACCACAAAGTATCTTGCCTTCACCTAAAATATATAAAACAGAGATTATTAGTCAAAGACTATAGCACAACAGCAGTAAAATAATTCTTATCCCACAAGACATGATAATAAAACCTTGAATCTTTTATGCCGTCAGAGATAGAAATAATACTTTGTATGGTGGTGTATCTTTGCATCTCTTTCATGGGGGTTGTTGGCGAACAACCTTGTGTGATGACGTTTCTGGACCAGAATAAATGTGATCGAGGACTCAATTTTTTATGTCAAGTGGCTACGCGTGCAAGAAATAGGCCTGGGGAAAGATCTGTATAGTACTCACTTATTCACATGTTACTTTAACCATATCGATGTTGAAGGTACATTGATTTTTTTTATATATCATTCTTGTATTACTGAATCAAGTAATCACTAGGACTTTGTCTTTATATATAAAAAAAAAAATCAGTCCCCAGTTACGTTTGTTATGGTCCTGAAGCATCATCACGCAAGGTTGTTTGATAACAAAGATCATTCAAATCAATTGATGTAAGATCTGTGATAAAGAGTTGTACATAAACACATCAACGATTATTTAAATTAGTCTATCAACCTACAAAAATACTAAAAGGAAAAGAACATGAAAATGTATGATAATAACAAAGGCCTCCATTCTTCTATTCTTTTCAATGGAGTGAAGTATGTAGACAGATGATGAATTGTGTTAAAGCATAGAGGTTTAATTTATAGAAGAAAATATCAAGTTTTGTCATTAATATTATTGATATGATATAATATCTTATCTTTCACATGGATTCCTGTAGTTGACTTTATTTATTACATGGATATTTGTAATCTACTTATATTTATTTCTAGAATACTTCATTTAATCCATCACACTCAATTTCAGAGGGTGAATTTTCAAATATGACTTTGACAATTTAAAAGTAGAGGTAAATTTATTAAATTTCAAAATTTTAAATAATATGTTGTATTCAATATTAATTTTTTCTATGGGATAGAATACTTTCATCAAATTCTTGTTGATATAGTTCAGAGTATTGTTGCTTTTGTCATGACCCAATTGGCCGTGATTGGCACCCACACTAAGCCTCCAATGAGAGAACTATCGGAAAACAAGAGACTAAGTCAATATAAGACAATCTAAGAAATAACTAATTATTAAATCTAACTGAATTTTATAAATAAAGTCAAGGTCAAATACTGAACTAAATCAACATCTAACAACTCCCTAAGAACTGAAAGTCATTGTACACAACTTCTAACTAAAATAAGTGTATTGGAATGTTCAACAACAAAAATAAAATAGACTGTCTTAGTATCCAGAAGATGGACAAGGATCCCCAATAGCCTAGAAAATGGAGCACTCACTCTTCAATCGGAATCTTCAACTACGCTAGAACTGAGATCTCAAAGAAACCTCTGGAACACAATATACTCAACAAAGGAAGAGTACATGGTAGTATCACTTTAATCCACTAGGTACTGTAGGCATCGTATGCCAACTTAATTTAGAACAAGTAACAGTACATATGTCTAATAACAAGTAGGCCATTCTACAAGATATAGACAATTCATAGTCAACATGTATAGTCACCATAAGATCAATCACATCAATAACAGATCGTTTTGTCATCCGATACTCAATGCATGATAACTCATACAATAGTAAGTAAAGCTTACAAACATGCGAAAAAACTTAGTTATGCCAATATTCATGACCTGTAGTGGACCAACATCGTTGATATACCATACCGGCATTGCACTCGCTATATATATATTTATATATAATATATATGATGTCATGACCCTCTAGGTCATTTAGTCGTTATTATGTTATTTTCAATGTTTAGAGCTTTCCTATAGCAACCCCAAGTCATTTATGACTTGTTGGGACTGACAGTTTAGTCACCAAGTCGTTTATTTGGTTTTTATGCGAGTTTTCATGTTTTTGAGCTTTTGAAACTTGAACAGTTGACTTCGATCAAAGCTTAAGGAGAATGTTCTCATAATGCAATTTTGAAGGTTTCGTCAGCTCTAGAACGTCGGGTTTTGTCTAGGAATACCTTTGGTGCGGGCCCCGAGACTTACGGGCTTATTTCAAGCTATCATTTGGATTTGGCTCAAAACGGAGCTTGGGTATGGGACCCACTTTTCATCAAGGCGACTTTTGTTTGAAGTTTTGACAACTCTGTTGAGTTTGGATTGTCGAATTTTGTGGGAAAGCATAGTTTGTTTACATGCATGGGCTTCGGAACCAATCCTAAGTTCCCGAGAAGAGTATGTTGGGACTTAGCTATTTTCGCTAGTGCACCATGATGCTACAGCCGGTCATGTGGCCCTCGAACCACTTAAGAAGAAGTCTTTTTAGCGGCTAGTGTGCAGATAAAGCGAGGCCTGCCAGCTCTGGGCTAACCACTTTAACGAACCTGGCATCGCTTAAGCAGTGGTCACTTAAGCGGCCACTGAGTTGCTTAAGCGAGCCTCCAGTGTGAAGCCTAGCCACTTAAGCGGTAGACAAACCACTTTAGCAGGGCCTCTTAAGCGGCCGAAGTGTCCTCTTATGCAGCATCAGCTGGTAGTTAAATCTGTTTGTAGTCTTATTTCCCATAAGTTCTATCTCATATTATTGCTCTTGAGAACATGATTGCGCATTTTGGCTCGTAAATTTTCTCCTTCTTCTCTGTATTTAAGCTTCAATGATTTATTCTTAGAGTTTCATTGCATGAGCTGTTTTAACTTGTTTCCAAGCTCAAATTGTGCCCATTTTCGGGGTACAAGTTCCTTGAGATGAATGGGACCAATTGACGGATTCAATTTCAGGATTCTTTTCGCAGATCCTACAATGCCATTTTTACTCATTTTTGGGTCCATCTCTATTTATCATGATGTGGGTGTCAAAATATTCAAATTAACGTTGCGATCATTTATTTGATAGCGTCGCACTAATCATAGGCAGAATGAAAGGGGAAATCTTTGGTATAGTAGATTTAGAGCGCGCACGGTCAGCTTTGAGATAGGCTACGACTTATATATCATTAGATTGAGCTTATGCTAGTAAATTCATGTTGATTAACTAGTTTTGGGATGGGTTTGTAGGTTGTATCATGCCTAGTTGTTAGAACGCAAGCCTTTGGGTACTTTTGGGGCATGTCTATATCATATTTGTTTTTGTATCTTGCCTTTTTGTACGTATTTGTTTGATATTAATGAAAATAGTGGTTTTTTATTGACCTTAGCCTAGGAATAGGCTAGTAATTGCCTTAGACTTGTGATTTAGAGAAGATAGGCACCTTGGAAATACTCTAACACTGCTTTGGATGGCTTAGCTCCCTGTAGACTGATATTGCAAACTTTGGGTCTGATATTATGAATTCTGAGCTAAGCAAAAACTCAGCTCTTGTAGTCGTTCATTCATAACTTCCTTTATATTTTGGCCTCGGTGTGTTCCTTTGTGATTTCGGGCCTTGTTGGTTATTTTGGATCGGGTCTTTGTTTTTTAGTGGGTCCTGGTGATTCTGAAGATGGATTCGCTCTATGGTTCGTGTCTGTATAGAGAAGAGTGTGTGGTTTGGGGGATTTCAGAGTCTTGCAGCCACTATTTAAGGCCCTGGCATATCTCTAGTAGCCATGGTTTGAGGCCCCAACATATCTCTATTAGCCTTGATTTGAGTATGGGCATACTTTTATTAGTCGAGTTCGAGTCCTGACGTGGTGTTTCATTTGTAGTTCTTTGGCGTGCCTTCGTCACAATTCGAGTCTGTGGCCGACTGTTTCAGTTCTGCAATACTCTTAGTCTTAGCTAGTGTTACCCTTAGATCTTCTGTTAACTCATTGGGCTTATGGGGGTCCGTTTGGGTTATTTACTTCCAAATTGTGCACGAGTGTACCTTATGGGCTTATGGGGGGTCTAGTTAGGTTATAAATATCTGCTTTACATACTACTCAATCCTTCATGAGCTTTTGTAGTTAAACCTTTCATTATTGCTTTGTTCATTGACCTCTTATCATCATTTACTTTCTCACTTTTCATATTGTATTTACTTTTCAAGCTCAATCAGCTTATGATGCCTACTAAGTACCTGTTGTTTTTGTACTCATGCTACATACATATATTGTTTTCCTGATACAAATCTGAGCGCTAGTAGACAACAACGACTTGATCCTATTGCAGAGATCTTCGGGTATAGAGGGTGAGTTGATGGCATCCTAGTTTGACTTATCTCCATCTGTACATAATTTTGACTAGTCTTTTGTTTTCGAGATAAGTCTGTACTTTTGGGACTTGTACTCTTGTAGTAGCTTTGTACTTTCGTCCACCAGGTCGTGGGATTGGATTATGCAGTCTTGCTTTCGAATATATTGATATTGCTTCTCATTTCCATTGTGTATCTATTTATATTACCTTAAACTTCTCGTTGGTTGTTGATTCTGCCCAATAAGCATGTCACTTGTCATTCTAGAATATGGGTCGGCTTACCTACTATTGGTTATAGTAGGTGCCACCATGACTCAAAGTTTTGGGTCCGTGAGATATACATATATATACCAATGTGGTAATTGATCTAACATATAATAAAATGTACAATATACATGTATTGACATGGTAGCTAATCTAATGTATAATACATATATATATACATATAAATATATACATATATATACATATATATGTCTATTTTGATGGAAAATTTTATATCTCTATCTACATCTATTACTTCTTCTAATTGTTGACTTGTGGTCACTGTACAGGTATTAAGTATTTTTGCTAACATATTATTCCTTAGTCTATCTTGAGAGAAACTTATTCTTGGTCTGTCCGTGATTGTTCTAGACCTACCTGGAAAAAGGTCCATGGTTGTCTCTTTTTCTTAATTTTTCATTTTTCTTTTGAGGAGTTACCTCTATTCTTTTTAATTGTTCTATTATTTCATCTATGTTTTTCTCCTGGATTGTCTATTTTTCTTTGTGTACTCTTTCTTTAACAATTTTTTCTAGATTTTTATTGATTTATAATAATAAGAGTATTATCGTGTTGTTTTGTTTTATTATTATTGAATCTAACTTGCCTTGTGGTTGATAACCTGATAATCCTTCTGGATTCGGCTTGACAACCTTTATTTGTCCAAAAGGACACTTCGAATGGCTAGTAATGCCTTTCGGGCTAAAGACAGCACCCCCAATTTTCCAAAGAAAAATGGATAATATTTTTAGAAATTATAAAAATTTCATTATAGTTTATGTGGATGATATTTTAGTTTTTAGCAATAATATAAGAGAACATTTAGGACATCTGCAGATAATTTTTAAATTATTTGTAGGCAACGGAATCATAATTAGTAAAATGAAAACGGAATTGTGCAAGACTCATATTAGTTTTCTTGGTGTAATAATAGGAGAAGGAAGAATAAAATTACAACCCCATATAGCAAAAAAGATTTTTAGAAATGCCAGATAAATTAGATAAAACCAAACAACTAATGTTTGTTATTGGTACCCAAGTAGAAATATCTGAGCTAAATGCTACAGAAATTTTTAGGAATACTAAATTATGCAAGAAATTTTATCGAAGAAGACCTAGGGAAAGTGGCAGGACCACTTTATTCTAAAACAGGATCCACATGGAAAAAATCCTTTAATAAAGAAGATATAAAATTAGTTCAAAGACTTAAAAATATGGTGAAAAATATTCCGGACTTAGCCATGCTATTAGAAACAGACCACTTAATAGTTGAAATAGATGGAAGTCTGGAAGGATGGGGAGCCGTTCTAAAAGCAAGAAAAAACAAATATAGTGATAAAAAAGAAGAAAGGATTTGTGCTTACCAAAGTGGTAAATACAAGGAAAAAGGAAATATGAGTAGCATACATGCATAAATACTAGCAGTAATTTACGGATTAGATAGTTTTCGACTTTATAGATTAAATAAATCAGAAATATAAGTAAGAACAGATTGCGTGGCAATAGTAAAATTTTATCGAAAGATAAATGAAAAGAAGAGCAGTAAAAGAAGATGGTTAAATTTTTTAGACGCAACGTCAATTTATAATATCACATTAGAACATAGCAAAAGAAAGGATAATAATATAGCAGATCAGCTTAGTAGACTCATTATAAAATAAACTAACCTATGTTCATATTTTCTAGCATGAGTGCAGGAAAAGGAAAGGCTGAAGTCTCACCTTCTTAAGATAGTTATGCTAAAGACATGTATTTACAGACTCTACTAAGTAACACTCAGTTCAAACCGCAGACGATGTTCGAAAACCACAGACTCGAGAGACTATGGTTTGGGAAGTAAAATTTAATAGGTTATCCACCGTCTCAACTATGCTCTCCTTTCTGATTACTACACTTTATTAGCTGCAACTTATAGCTCCCACTAGAGTATATGATTACTCTTACAAACATCTAAGTCAAATCTCTTGCTCTTATTGTGTTCAAGCCTAATCTCTTATTCACAAGGTGCGAAACATAAGGTGGTTATACTTACTTAAACCACAAGATTTAGGTGCTATACCTGTATAGGGAATCTCCTCCCATGACCTTGAGCCCATATCAAGAAACACCTAATGCATTATGCATTTATCCACATGTTAGCAATACTGCATTCAAGCCTAGAACTATAACCACTCCATGAACTCCTACTGACCAATCCTTTTCAGTATTTCTCACTCTCTCATCATCTATACCAACTAAAATTTCATGCATTACTATTAGGAACTATCTAACTACTCTCACCTAACTATTACCCGAAGTAAAACCTCATTCATCCTTCCTCCACTTTTATAACCTTAGATGGTATAAGCACACCACTGCTACCAACATAAGAAACATCAACCTCTCCCTTCTATCATAACTCAACTATTATCATCGACATCACCCTCTTAACTATAAAAGGTTACTGAAAGAGCTTTAGGGTGAAAGATCATAAGCACGATTCATTCGAGAGCTCTGAAATAAGAATATGCATGACATACCATTATTTTGTTAGCCATTGAGAGTAAAGCATGAATTTGTGATACTGAGCATACTATGAGACATGAGTGCTTATCAGAATAGGTTCATATTACGAGGCTGATATCCATAAATTTATGGAGTAAGATTGAGATTAATGGGCTAAAGTATTTTCCCCTCATTCTGGGAACTGAGCATGTATGTAAATCTCTCTGAAGTGTATGAACATAAGTCATGAATACAACTTTGATATAAGAGACATCAATAAGATATTGGAACAACTGAACTCTGAGGAATACACTAGAGTATGAATTGTTTGATATATCACCATAACTCTCTCTAACACATCACTATCTGATTCTCAACACTTGACTTGGTTTCTCATCTTATCATCTCCCCCTTAGGTCTGAAGCTGACACTTTAAAGCCATGGATATATTTTATCATCTCTAAAACTTGCCTACATTCGCTTTTCTTACTCAGAAGATGCAAATCTTATGACTACTGAACTCTCTTCCCTTCTCCTCATTGGCTTACAAGGCCACTTAATCTAACTATTAATAATCTGACTTCTCCTTCTTATCTCACTAATAACATCCACCTAGGTTCATATCAACCTAACTGGGTGAAACTTGGAACTATATTTAAGAGGCTTGTCATTGACTATATATGATCTCTCCGACCAACTCTTAGGGTAATAAATAATGCTTACATCAGACTACTCTACATTGATAATTCAAATATACTATATAGGCACACATGAAAAATCATTAACTTAATTGGAACCTCATCTGACTACATACAATCTCAGGTACACCTCTTAATGCTCTAGTTAATCTAATGACTTAGCCACACTCCCTTGCTCTCATCAAAGATTCATAATACCACACTTACACCACTCACACTTATCAAAAGTAACACTTTATTTCCTCACATACTCTATGTCAATCCTACAAGATGAAATCTCAAACTAACATCATTACTCTCATATTGCCATCCTTTTATCATGATACTCATCTCAAATTCAAGCTTAGTGGCTAGTACTAAGCACATATATCAATATAATTGCTCACATCTTTTACTACTTAAGATTGCCAGATAAAATTAAGGAACACTCACTCACTAAGATCTCATGACAAGTAGTAAATCTTCATCTCTCCTCCACATACTTACAGATTACTGCAACATTCTTCTTTCACAGCTTCACTTCTATTTACCCACTTACTATACATCATTAATTACTTAGTTCTATAATACTCTAAATACTATCGTCTCTCCTTTCAAAAATCATAAGCCTAGCTTAGATCTATCACCTCATAAATACTCTGCTCTTTTATTCAACACATATTCTTAGCCTTTACCAACATAATGACATTGACATAAACTCTCTTTTTGTTAAAGTATACTCTTAACTCATCCTGACTAGTATCTATTACTCTACCTTCAATCATGAAACCTACACAAACTCATCACTTCTTAGTCTACCCATAAGGAAAAACTTCTCATTAATAACTTACTGGGTGCATAGCTACAACTTACATACTCTACTCAATAACTATCCTTATCCCTTAGGTTACCACACTTCTAAATATATACTTCTAACTCTAGGCACTTCTAATACTACTGCTCATAGTATCATGACTCACACTATCCTTCGAGTGAAAATACTACCCAAGCCCTAAAATACACTTCCTCATAAGGGTCTCAACTGAAACAAGATTTAGAGAAGAGAGTCTGGAGTACATCTCGCTTTTAGCACAAACGCACGATTTATATGAATAAGAGTGCATTCTTTGGAATCCCAAACACTTAAGCTCACTCACAAGCCCCTCTACATTCTCATTACTTTCTGAAGACTTTTACTGAGAGTAACTCATTGATAAGAATCTGGCTTTGCTCTTCAACTACCTTGAGTATGAGGGGTAGTCGAATGGATCTGAGAAACGCACGAGTTTGAATAAGTTCCTTATAACATAGTTCTATTGCACTATTTAGAGTAAGAAAGAAGTGAACCTTTTCTTAAATGTCTATAGTCCCTAATTTATAGAAGTGGGGCCTTCATAACCATAAATAAGATCATATCGACACGGCTACATAGACACCCTAGGACACTTGAACTCTATGCTCTGATACCAAGTTTTTCATGACCGAGCCTACACCCTGGACGTGGCCGGCACTCGAGAACCATTATTGATCCCCAAGCAAACCCTCATCCTGGCTGACTACAAGCGAAAAACTAACTCAAGCAATAATAAGCTTAAAACCGAATGAAATCCATTGAACTCAAATACTCAACTCATAAAGTCTGAAAAATACTTAATAGCAATACTTATAGTTTATAAAACAACGCAAAAGAAAGTAAATGCTAAGGAACACCTCGACTCTGTCTATCTATGAAGCCTCTACTATTAAAGAAGGATGTCGGGATAAGACCCACGACTCCTCAACAAAACAACAACTAACAACTTATAAAACTGGAGTCCTCCGGAACCAAGGAGGCCTTACTCAAAAGCTGACAAGCGGATGACGTGATCTCAATGGAACTCCTGTTGAGGATCCTAAGTACCTGTATCTGCATCATTAAAAGATGTAGGTCGAATGACGTCAGTACATTGAATGTATGAGTATGTAATATAGCTGAATAACAAAATAACTGAACTGAAACTCTTGCAGCAACTCAACTGAAATATAATATAGATCATGATGGAAAAACTCATTTAAACTATTACCGAAAGGATGCAATAAAAACATATACTGAACTGACCAGGCTGAAAGAAATACTCAACTAAACTAAACTAAACTCAACTCAACTCAACTCGACTCGACTCAGCTTAGCTCAACTCAACTCGACTCGACGTAAAACATAAATAGAGATAATATCATTTTAAGCTCCACAAAGTATAATATAATAACTCAGAGAAAATTATATGCGAAAATATAATGAAAGTACTCTTTACTCTATTTGGGAGTTTCTCTAACCGACAACCATCACTATGAGCTACGTGATGATACAACGTCTCGCCCACGCTGCTAGAACTGTCCTATACCTTGCCGGGGTAATGAACCTCTCAACTAAGTAGATCCACTAAGCTCTGCCTGAAGGCACTAAGGATTCATCTAAAAAGTATGATCCTTTACCCATGTTGGCAGACATGGTTTATGAGGATTTTGAGTTGTCTAAACTCATCCCCATATCGGTGCTCAATACTACTCCCAGTAATATACTCATGCTCAAATGTATAAAATATTCTCTTTTCTCAATTTAAGGTAATTACCCAAAAGATCCTCTTAAAAGAGGTAACTGCTCTGAAGTATCTCTGTACTCATAACTCATTTAGAAAACAAAGTTTCTCTTTCTCAATGTAAAAATAATACATTTGGGAATCAATTAGTTCCCTTATACTTCACTCAAAAATTCTCTTTAAACTCTACTCAAACTCTACTTTACTTTCTCATAAAATAATTTAAAACAAATGTTTATTGTGATCTGATAAATGATGACTCGGGAAGTCATACTGCATAAACATTGATGACATATCTAGATGTCATACTGCTTACACATTGATGTCATACTCAACTGTCATACTATTCATGAATCATAGTTCTCTTCTCAATATAACAAAATGATACATTTGGGACTACTTAGTTCCCTTATACTCTTTTTCAATCGTGAATACAACTCTTCTCATTCTCATATATACTTTCTCAAGATTTAGTTCAAAACCATTGATAATTACAAAAGAATTCTCAAAAAGACCTCTTGAACTTCCCTCCTAAACCTACTTTAGTTTGGAATGTAAATTAAGACATGTGAGTAGGATAATGCACGAATTATCAATGATAAATGGAGCTTATAGGATTTAATAGAGAGTGTTAAAGCATAGCCACAACTTAAAGGAACACACCCAAAAGAACGGAGAAGAAATGGGCCCTGCCGACCCCTGGCGCATTGCTGGCGTGGGGTGCCAGACCCTAAACTTAAGAGGAAAGTTTGAGGCGTACTGCTGGCGTGGGGCGCCAGTCCCCAAACTACTGAAGACCAATTTTGGCACCTTCATGGCGTGCCACGCTACACTCCTGCCCAGAATTTTGACGAATTTGCTTGCTCAATTTCGGGTCCTAACTCATCTAGAATCAATTGATTTCTTCCAAAATCTCTTTGATTCACAACCCAACATCAAATTATTAAAATCCCACTCAAATTCTATCAAAAAAAACCACTCATTCCCAATACTCTCACCTCAAGAACTCAAAACCTTCATTGATAAAGAATGAAGCTTAAAACTCAAGAACTCTTCAAGAATGCTTACATAAACGATTATATGAGCGACTTAACGAAAGATTTACATGCTTGGAGTGAGGATGAACAAATCCGTCACTATGGGAAGCCTTAAATACCTGGAATGAATGATGTTCTTGGCGAGAATCGACGGGATCTTGACGAATGCTAAAACACCTAGCTCTTTCTCCTCTTGAACTCTTCTCTTATTTTTCTAAGGGTTTGGGAACACACAAGAGTGGTTTAGCATCTGATTAGACCCTTAAATGGGTGAGGAAAAATGTGGGTACGTCTATTGGGTTAAGGAAAAGACCAAATTACCCTTTCCTTAAACGGATGAAAAGCCTTAACTAGAGAGGCTTCACTCAAACGGGCATAACTTTTTACTCCTAGCTTCAAATGGAGCAAACTTGGTGGCGTTGGAAAGAGGACTCAAAGACCTTCGATTTGTTACCTCATGGCCACTTAAATCATTATGTGCTGAAAGATATGATCATTTGAAGTTGAACTAAGTAGAGTCTTAGGTCAAAACTCACTCGGTAGGGAAGCTTTCAACTCAACTATGTGCTGGGGGGGTCTAGTGACCCGAATTGATATCCAAAATCATTTCCACACTAATGAATTGACCTTATAATATAATAACAATTAAGAATCACTCGGTACGACCTTATACGCAATTCAAGAATGGTTCGGATCTTAACTTTAGAAATTTTTGAGGTGTTACAAGGCTGTCCATTCTATATTTTCTTCTTCCATTTTGATTTTTCAATATCCAGATTTACAATCAAATTTATTAAATATTTTTCTCCCTTGGATACTATTTATTAGTTCCGTTTTATCTGGTAGCTCATATCCATCCATTCTTGTGTTATCATTAAGTTTTTTGTAGTTAATTATCATTCTTGCCTTTCCTCTTATTATTTCGTTATGATTTCTTACCATAAATGCTGCTGATCTATGTTTTGATCTTGATCTTCTTATTACTCCTAATTCTAATAATTCTTTTATTTGGATTTTGAAATCGATTAAGTCTGGGTTGGTTGCTTTTATGGATGCTATTTTTACTGTGTATTATGGGTTAATTATGTCTAACCTACAAGTTATTTGATTGGAATCCTAATGTTTTAGGGGTTTTTCTCCAATTATTTCTAATTCGTCTAGGATTTGTATTATTTTTTCCAAATCCTTCTGATCCTTTATTATTCCTATTTGTTGCATACCTTTCTTAAAATTGTATAACTCTGTATTTATTTCTATTAATGTGTATTCCTT
Organism: Solanum appendiculatum; assembly: GCA_018342035.1. Classification (NCBI taxonomy): domain Eukaryota; kingdom Viridiplantae; phylum Streptophyta; class Magnoliopsida; order Solanales; family Solanaceae; genus Solanum; species Solanum appendiculatum. Next base: position 77,152 of record JAGDQO010000456.1, read on the forward strand.
TTCTGTCTCACCTGAATTGAGCATTTCTTCTACTTCTTCATTTATGGTCACCTTTTCGCAAGTGTCACATTCACAATATTTTCCTTTCTCACATTTTTGTCTGAAATTCGTTTCTTCTCTTTGTTCATTATTTTTAAGGTAACGGAATTTAGTAGGTGTAGGTATCGTTGTCACTGGCATTTGTGTAATGTTTTTAGATAAAATTACGCCGTCTCTAGTGAGAAGACAACTTCCATTATTTTGCAACAAAAAATCTAATCCTAATACAAAATCTACTCTAAGATTTAAGTCTCTTACCCATATTAATCAAGCTTATACGTAGGTTTATAAAAGTTAGTGCAGGTATTTACAAAGCTTATTGCTGCTCTATTCACATAATGTTTATATGTATTAAGATCCATCTATTTGCATAGATGTTTGTGGGGTGGGTAATTCTTTTATTAGATTTGGTGGTAAAATATTTTTAGTAATTATACTCCGTGAACACCCTAAAAAAATAGTAGATGAAGCAATAAAAAAACTTCTTAGCCAAAAAACAAAAGAAGTTATTCTAGAAAATCCAGAACCAGAGCAAAGACAAAAGACCACAGAATCGAAAAACTCAGGAAGTACAGGATATGATCATACAATGGACCAATTCGCCCAAGATCCAAATGAAGACGATGATTCAGGAATGAGCTTCTATTCGATAGCATTACATTATCTAGACACATAAAAAAAGAAAGAAAGAAGTGAGACGGAAAATCGAGCAGAGAAGACAAGACATGATAATGAGTAAGCAATGATGCATTAGGCCACAAGGCGTAAGCAATAACGAATAAGTCACTACTCAAAGATAGACACAGACAGAAAAAAGGACAATAATTGAGAAAGTTTTTCAACATAACCATGTGATTACCATAAACGCTGTTGATCTATGTTTTGATCTTGATCTTCTTATTACTCCTAATTCTAATAATTCTTTTATTTGGATTTCGAAATCGATTAAATCTTGGTTGGTTGCTTCTATGGATACTATTTTTACTTAAGTATTCCAACATTATCTTTCTGAACAGCTTCTCCTAGATTTATTATTAGGTCTGCAATAGTATTTACTTGCTGGTCTTCTCCATGTAAAACATGTTCTCCATTATTAAAATTGCATCTTATAAGTGAATTATCTTTTAGCCTTCTATATTTTTTTCTCCGATTGTATTTTTAAATCTAAATAGTCTAATTTCTTTAAATGAGCAACCAAGAGAAAGCATAAAATCATCGAGAGAGAATCATCTTCGATTTTCTACCTTCTTTCATTGTAAAATAGTAAGTAAAATAAAGTATATTTGAATGTGGTAGTGTGAAATATGTTAGTTCAAAGCAGCTTGGAAAAGTTTTTCGGAGACTCCCGAAAGGAAAACCTCTCTCCAACCTAAGTCATGTAAGTAGTAGCTATATTAATTATTAAGTTTCTGTATGTTTTCTCCCTATTAGGTAAAATTGATGTAAATTAATGTTTGTAATATTAATGTTTATGATATGGTGTTTATAAACCTTTAGTATATGGTTCTTTTCTCAGCTTTTTAATAATAACGATGGACTAACCTGTAAAGTTCTAAGGAGTTGAATGTCCGCCATGGTTAGAATGTCGAAGAACTTGTGTTTATCCCAGGGTAGGGTTAGAGAAGAAATTATTAAAAAATAGGCTGAGAAGAAGAGATGAACGAGGTATAAAAAAAAGAAAAAAAAGGGGAGAAATCTACATAAAACTAATAATAACAAGCTGGGAAACATGACAAGGGAATTGGAGGAGGAAGTACTGAGTAGGATTTTACAAAAATTGGATAAAAAATCAGCAATTTTCAAAAGAAAACAAAAACGAAAATTCAAGAATCATATAAACATAAAAACATATTCTATATTATTCTTTAAAATCATATTTCTATTTTTCCTATTTTATTCTGGTATCAGAGCCGAAAGATTATTTATGAGAAAAAATATGTTTTCAAGATATATAAGTTTCCACCATATTATTGCTCATACAACAGCTATAGAAATAAAAGAAATTAAAAGGATTAGAAAAAAGCTAATAAAAACTTTAACAGAAAGTTACTTAAAACTAGAATTAAAACTAAACGATTCAAATACTGTTCAAATAAAGAACGATTTACTCTGGGAAATACATAACACAACGTACGATATAACGAGATGATTAGATTATAAAAAATATATATTAAATAAAGTAAAATACTACCCTTTAGGATAAAGCTATTTAATTTATCAATGAAAAAATACCAAAAAGTGAAACCAAAACTAGACAAATTATACCCAGAATATATTAGGTTAAACAAAAATTAAAAAAATCCTAAAAGATTGGATAAATTAATAAATAGTATCTCAAAATTAGAAGCCAAGCTAATAAAATACCTAAAAATAAAATTATAAAAGGGATAATAAAGCACAATAGATAACTTAAAGAAATTAGACTATTTAGATTTAAAAATACAATCGGAGAAAAAATATAGAAGGCTAAAAGATAATTCACTTATAGAATGCAATTTTAATAATAGAGAACATGTTTTACATGTAGAAGACCAGCAAGTAAATACTATTATAGGCCTAAAAATAAATCTAGGAGAAGAAGTTCAGAAAGATTATACTGGAATACTTAAAGCCTTGAATACTCTTGAAGATCTGCAAAATAAACAGAAAACGCTTTTTGAAAAATTAGACAAAAAATTTGATTTTCTAAAAACACAGCAGTTAGAAATAGATAGAAAAATACACGTTTTAACCAATAAAGAAAAAAAATAATAACACTATAGAATATTTTAGATTTGATAGTTTTCAAAAAGAACTACAAGATTTAAGAAAAAATATCAACCAAATAAAAGAAATAACCCTTTCACGAATGACCTATTTTATGAGATAATTTTTAAAAAAGCAGAACAAATTCAGCCGAATCCAGAAGGACTATCAGGTTATCAACTACAAGGCAAGTAAGATTTAATAATAATAAAACAAAACAATACGATAATACTATTATTATTAGAAATCAATAAAAATATAGAAAAACTTGTTAAAGAAAGAGTACACGAAGAAAAACAGGCAATCCAGGAGAAAAACACAGATGAATTAATAGAACAATTAAAGAGAATATAGGTAACTCCTCAAAAAGAAAAAAAGAAAAATTACAAAATAGAGACAACTATGGACCTTTTTCCAGGTAGGTCTAGAACAATCACAGACAGACCAAGAACAAGTTTCTCTCAAGACAGACTAAGGAATAATATGTTAGCAAAAATACATAATACCTCTATAGTGACCACAAGTCAACAATTACAAGAAGTAATAGATGTAGATAGAGATATACAAATTTTCCAACGAAATAGACTTAAACTATTAAATCCCAAAGTATTATATAATACATGAATCTTCTCAAGTCAGGCTCAGCTATATAGACATTACAGGGAAGAACAAATGTGTGTCATAAGTAATGATAGTAATAGTATAGGTTTAACAAGTAAAGAATCTTTAAAAGAAATTAAAAACTCAAACATGAATCTTATTCATATGGGTTTAATAGTAATAGTATTAAAAGGGCTAATAAGAAAAAACCTAGGAACTAAAGCATTAATCACTAAACATGATGATAGATGGAGTGATTTAAAGAAATCTATAATAGGCTTAACAGAAGTAGACATGTCCAACAATGGAGAGATTTTTTACTAAAGTCATTTTATGTTAAACTCTTATGAGTTTAGACAACATATAAAGATAGGCATTCAAACTAAAGGATATGAAGAAATGATAAGTAGTAATAATTTATTAATATGTGTAGGCTTTATAGGAAAAATTGCTACTAATATTAACACGAAATTTAAACTTAGAGTAGAAGATGTAGTAGGGTTAATGGGAAATAAAGGAATAAAGGTTATGGAACGGTTAAAAATAGACTCAGAAGAATATGCGGGATTAGAATGGAATTTAGAAAATCTAAGTAGAAAAAACACACTTAGACCAAGAGATCTACTAAGGGGTTATGGGAAGCCTATAAATCAGAATTCCATGAAGAATTTCAAGTATTAGTAAATATGGGAGCTAATCCATATAACTTTACAAATAAAATACATAGTTTAATAACCGGAGAACACCCAAATAGTGGCTTAGTGACAGTACAAAAGAACGCCTTAATAAACCTAGAACAATTAAGTATAAGCAGTTGGTTTAACATAAAAGAATTTTTAAATGAATTTTTTTATTATTGTAGCATTAGCGGAAATGGTTTTAAACTAGATTTACGAAAAAAGCTTTTTAATAAGCTACCAGGTGCCTTAGAAAGAGAGATAAAAGAAAAATGGTATAAGAGAGATGGAGTAGTACAAAATCCAGGCGGAAGATGGTCAATAGGACAAAAATTACAACATGTTATGGAAATATTACAAGAAAAATGCACAAATATACAAATACAAAAATAGTTAAACCAAAATGAGACCAATTTCTGCAAAAGTATATATACTACACAAAATTATGACCAAGAGTACCAACAAAAAAGAAATTATAAAAAACATAAATAGACATACCAATCTGAACAAAACTATTATCCAAGAAAGAAGTACTATCTGAGAAAATCATCAGATAAAAAACCTTATTTAGATAAATATAGACATGTAAGAAAATATAATAATAATAGAAATTATAAAAATAGACTCGAATGTTTCACATGTGGAAGCATAGAACATTTGGCAAATACTTGTCCAAAAAGAAATAATAGCAGATCTAGGAACGCTCAACTAATAGACGATTTTTAGGAAACCTTAATAAATGTAGATAAATACATGTCAGATAATGAATGCATATATTCTATTATAAGTATAGACACAACTGGAGAACCTAAATAAAATTTCTTAGACTCTGAAGGAGACGAATTAATAAATGAATTAGGATTAGCGAAATTAGATTTAGAAGAACTAGACAATCATAACTTGATAAACATAATACAAAGTTGTGAGCACGAATTTGAAAAGGGTAAAGGGTTAGATAGTAATCAATGTTATGTTTGTCATTGGTATCCAAGTAGAAATATCAGAGCTAAATGTGAAAATTGTTATATAGAAGGATGTATACCATGTATAAATAAGACTTTACAAATCGATAGGAAAGAATATAATCAAACTGAAGAACAACTTAATACTTATAAAACTCCTAGAGATAATTTAACAAATGAAAAGATAAAAATTTTAGAAGCAAGAATAGACAACTTAGAAAAGAGACCAGAAAAACTAGAAAGAGGGAAAGAAAAGTCTAAAGAAGAAGAAAAACTTATGAGCACTTCCTTTGAAGGATTAATATGTACTGAAGATAAAAAGATAAGTACTATAAAAATCTTAGTAAGAATTAAAATTCAAGACTATGAGATAGAAACTCTAGCTTTAGTAGATTTAGGGTGTACACGGAGTATAATTAATAAAAAGATTTTACCACCAACTCTAATAAAAGAATTGCCAACCCCACAAACATCTATGCAAATGGATGGATCTTTTAATACATATACACATTATGTGAATAGAGCAACAATAAGCTTTGTAAATACTTGCACTAACTTTTATAAACCTACGTATAAGCTTGATAAAATATGGGTAAGAGACTTAAATATTAGAGTAGATTTTGTATTAGGATTAGATTTTTTGTTGCAAAATAATGGAAGTTGTCTTCTCACTAGAGACGGCGTAGTTTTATCTAAAAACATTACACAAACGCCAGTGACAACGATACCTATACCTACTAAATTCCGTTACCTTAAAAATAATGAACAAAGAGAAGAAACGAATTTCAGACAAAAATGTGAGAAAGGAAAAAATTGTGAATGTGACACTTGCGAAAAGGTGACCATAAATGAAGAAGTACAAGAAATGTTCGATTCTGGTGCGACAAAAAAGGAATACACATTAATAGAAATAAATACAGAGTTATACTGTTTTAAGAAAGGTATGCGACAAATAGGAATAATAAAGGATCAAAAGGACTTGCAAAAAATAATACAAATCCTAGATGAATTAGAAATAATTGGAGAAAAACCACAAAAACATTGGGATTCCAATCAAATAACTTGTAGGTTAGACATAATTAACCCAGAATACATGGTAAAAAAACCTTCCATAGAACCAACCAACCAAGACTTAATCGATTTCGAAATCAAAATAAAAGAATTATTAGAATTAGGAGTAATAAGAAGATCAAGATCAAAACATAGATCAGGAGCGTTTATGGTAAGAAATCATAACGAAATAATAAGAGGGAAGGCAAGAATGGTAATAAACTTTAACACACTTGATGATAACACAAGAATGGATGATATTTTAGTTTTTTGAGCATTAATATAAGAGAGCATTTAGGACATCTGCGGATAATTTTTTAATTATTTGTAGACAACAGAATCATAATTAGTAAAAAGAAAACGGAATTGTGTAAGACTCATATTCGTTTTCTTGGTGTAATAATTGGAGAAGGAAGAATAAAGTTACAACCCCATATAACAAAAAAGGTTTTAGAAAAGCCAGATAAATTAGATAAAACAAAAAAAGTACAGATATTTTTAAGAATACTAAATTATACAAGAAATTTTATCAAAGAACTAGGGAAAGTGGCAGGATCACTTTATTCTAAAACAGGATCCACAGGGCAAAAATCCTTTAATAAAGAAGATATAAAATTAGTTCAAAGACTTAAAAATATGGTGAAAAATATTACAGACTTAGCCATGCCATTAGAAACAGACTACTTAATAGTTGAAACAGATGGAAGTCTGGAAGTATTGGGAGCCATTCTAAAGGCAAGAAAAAATAAATATAGTGATAAAAAAGAAGAAAGGATTTGTTCTTACCAAAGTGGTAAATACAGGGAAAAAGGAAATATGAGTAGCATACATGCATAAATACTAGCAGTAATTTATTGATTAGATAGTTTTCGACTTTATATATTAAATAAATCAGAAATATTAGTAAGAACAGATTGCGAGGCAATAGCAAAATTTTATCAAAAGATAAATGAAAAGAAGAGCAGTAAAAGAAGATGGTTAAATTTTTTAGACGCAACGTCAATTTATAATATCACATTACAACATATCAAAGGAAAGGATAATAATATAGCAGATCAACTTAGTGGTCTCATTATAAAATAAACTAACCTATGTTCATATTTTCTAGCATGAGTGCAGGAAAAGGAAAGGCTGAAGCCTCACCTTCTCAAGATAGTTATCTAAAGACATGTATTTACAGACTCTACTAAGTAACACTCAGTTCAAACCGCAGACAATGTTTGAAAATCACAGACTCGAGAGACTATGGTTTGGGAAGCAAAATTTGATATGTTATCCACCGTCTAACATGAGTTTTAGACTAAAAGCAGATACCTAGGTTGATAAACAACAAAAATGTTTGATAGACAACTTATGGATATCATATAACAAGACACCAAGAGACAATAGTTATTTTATTTCAGTAATAAATGCTTTAAGCCAGTATTTTACAGATAAAAATCAAGACAAAAAATTTAAGTTTTATGTAGTGATAAAAGGACAAGTTCCAAGAGTTTTTCAAACATGGATAGAAGTGGTAGACGCTATAAAAAATCATTCGACACCCCTATTCAACGGCGACAATGAGTTGAATGAAGCTTTAGACTATGCTAGGGGAAACCTGCCAAATTATTATATTACCCCAACACTCAGACAAAGCACAAGAAATGTTCCATATTACAACATCCAAAAAGAGAAAAACAAAATAATCTTCTGCGACCACTGCTCAATAATGACTGAGGCATTCAAAAGACTAAACCAAGAAAATGAAAAACTCAGAGTAGAAAAAGAAAAGATGACGGAACATATTAGACTGCTGCAAGAAAGAGTGAAAACTCTTCATTTCGAGTTATGTCACACAAATAGCCCACAAATATAGATCTCACAAACCCCCCAAATGAGTTCTCTATCTTCATCATAATGGATAAGAAGGGTGTGCATTCCCCAATGAATGCAGAAATATCTACTGTATTAGATAGAGGTACAACTAGTCCAGTTCAAACGGTAACTGGTAAAGACATATCAAATCCGTTTACGGCTGACACTTTGCCCAAAAGTGTAGGAATACTCCCAGCCAGTTTTAATACTGAAACAGAAGGATCATCTAGACAAAATAAAGACGTGCAAAAAAAAGGAGTGTTTAAGGAAAAAGAAAAGAGATAGAAAAAATATAGAAAAAATAGTAGACGAAGCAATTAAAAGATTTCTTAGCAAAAAAACAAAAGAAGTTATTATAGAAAATCCAGAACCAGAGCAAAGACCAAAGACCACAGAATCGGAAAACTCAAGAAGTACAGGATATGATCATACAATAGACCAATTCACCCAAGATCCAAATGAAGACGATGATTCAAGAATGAGCTTCGATTCGATAGCACTAAATAATCTAGACACATAAAAAATAAAAAGAAAGAAGTGAGACGGAAAATCGAGCAAAGAAGACAAGATAGGATAATGAGTAAAAGATAGACACGGACAGAAAAAAGGACAATAATTTAGAAAGTTTTTCAACATAACCATGTGACGATGGGGCCCACAGCACACCCGGCAGGTTGAAAGAAAACTCTTTGATCAAGTTGAAATCCGAATTTGAAGTCCGGAGATGCCTATAAATATCAAGATAATATGAGAAAGAGGCAGAGAGCGAAGGAGCAAGCAAGAGAAAGCATAAAATCATCGAGAGAGAATCATCTTCTATTTTCTACCTTCTTTCATTATAAAATAGTAAGTAAAATAAAGTGTATTTGAGTGTTGTAGAGTGAAATAAGTTAGTTCAAAGCAGCTTGGAAAGGTTTTTCGGGGACTCCCGAAAGGGAAACCTCTCTCCAATCTAAGTCATGTAAGTAGTAGTTATATTAACTATTAAGTTTTTGTATGTTTTCTCCCTATTAGGTATAATTAATGTAAATTAATGTTTGTAATATTAATTTTTATGATATGGTGTTTATAAACCTTTAGTATATGGTTCTTTTCTCAGCTTTTTAATAATAACGATGGACTAACCTATAAAGTCCTAGGCAGTTGAATATCCACCATGGTTAGAATACCGAAGGACTTGTGTTTATCCCAGGGCGGGGTTAGAAAAGAAATTATTAAACAATTGGCTAAGAAGAAGAGATGAACGAGGTATAAAAAAATATATTAGAAATCAATAAAAATCTTGAAAAACTTGTTAAAGAAAGAGTACACGAAGAAAAACATGCAATCCAGAAGAAAGATATAGATGAATTAATAGAACAATTAAAAAGAATAGTGGTAACTCCTCAAAAAGAAAAAATAAAAATTACAAAAAAGAGGCAACCATGGACCTTTTTCCAGGTAGGTCTAGAACAATCACGGACAGACCAAGAACAAGTTTCTCTCAAGACAGACTAAGGAATAATATGTTAGAAAAAATACTTAATACCTCTACAGTGACCAAGAGTCAACAATTAGAAAAAGTAATAGATGTAGATAGAGATATACAATTTTTTCAACAAAATAGACTTAAACTATTAAATCCCAATGTATTATATAATACATGAATCTTCTCAAGTCAGGCTCAGCTATATAGACATTACAGGGAATAACAAATGTGTGTCATAAGTAATGATAGTAATAGTATAAGTTTAATAAGTAAAGAATCTTTAAAGGAAATTAAAAACTCAAACATGAATCTTATGCATATGGGTTTATTAGTAATAGGATTAAAAGGGCTAACAAGAAAAAACCTAGGGACTAAAGTATTAATCACTATATATGATGATACATGGACAGATTTAAGAAATCTATAATAGGCTTAACAGAAGTATACATGTCCAACAATGGAGGGATTTTTTTACTGCAGTCCCGATTTTATGTTAAATTCTTCTGAGTTTGGACAACACATAAAGATAGGCATTCAAACTAAAGGATATGAAGAAATGATAAGTGGTATTAATATATTAATATGTGTAGGCTTTATAGGGAAAATTGCTACTATTAGTAACACTAAATTTAAACTTAGAGTAGAAGATGTAGTAGGATTAATGGGAAATATAGGAATAAAGGTTATGAAACCGTTAAAAATAGACTCAGAAGAATATGCGGGATTAGAATGGAATTTAGAAAATCTTAGTAGAAAAAACACACTTAGACCAAAAGATCATTTGATGTACACAAATAGTAAATGACAAACTTCTATAAGATTTACAGATTATGCATACACAGATCAAAAGGAAATTGATGAAGAAATTGAAGATACTGAACACATGAATATAGAAATAATACCCGAAGATGATTTCATGGTAGAGAAGGCTATACTAAAAGAAGAAAAAATGTATGAAAAAGATAGTAGCCAAAAATTTAAATGCAAAGGATGTGGAAAAGGAGGACTAGACTTTACTAATGTTAAAGAACATTTTAGAAAATGCGAATTAAGAAATGATAATTATGGATATAGAAGAAAAATTCCAAGATAAGATATAAGAGGATAGTGAAGAAGAATCAATTATTAGTATAAACGAAACAATGATAAGTATAAAAGAATTAATTGAAAGTGCCTCTAGTAGTTCAAGCCCTTTCCAAAGAATAACCTCAATGCAAAGAGTACAAATGACTATAGGAAACTTACCAAGACATAGAGTGTATAGAGTAAATCCCGATATACAGACAGAAAATATCAAGCCAAAAGGAAGGAGAATGCCCATAGAAGAACCTATTAGACACCAAGAAGGGGAAAACAAAGGAAATTTTTTAAATAGAGCAGCACATGACCCCCAGTTATGGAAATCAGTAATAGACATATGGAAAGGAATAGTAGTGGCAAATTATATACAAACTAATCAAGAAATAGACGCAGAAACAATGTATAGGTATATGGAAATATTTTTAGAAGAATCTACTAAGGGGTTATGGGAAGCCTATAAATCAGAATTTCCTGAAGAATTTCAAGGATTAGTAAATATGGGAGCTAATCCATATAACTTTACAAATAAAATACATAGCTTAATAACCGGAGAAGACCCAAATAGTGGCTTAGTGACACTACAAAAGAACGCATTAATAAAACTAGAACAGTTAAGTATAAGCAGTTGGTTTAACATAAAAGAATTTTTAAATGAATTTTTTTATTATTGTAGCATTAGCGGAAATGGTTTTAAACTAGATTTACGAAAAAAGCTTTTTAATAAGCTACCAGGTGCCTTAGAAAGAGAGATAAAAGAAAAATGGTATAAGAGAGATGGAGTAGTACAAAATCCAGGCGGAAGATGGTCAATAGGACAAAAATTACAACATGTTATGGAAATATTACAAGAAAAATGCACAAATATACAAATACAAAAATAGTTAAACCAAAATGAGACCAATTTCTGCAAAAGTATATATACTACACAAAATTATGACCAAGAGTACCAACAAAAAAGAAATTATAAAAAACATAAATAGACATACCAATCTGAACAAAACTATTATCCAAGAAAGAAGTACTATCTGAGAAAATCATCAGATAAAAAACCTTATTTAGATAAATATAGACATGTAAGAAAATATAATAATAATAGAAATTATAAAAATAGACTCGAATGTTTCACATGTGGAAGCATAGAACATTTGGCAAATACTTGTCCAAAAAGAAATAATAGCAGATCTAGGAACGCTCAACTAATAGACGATTTTCAGGAAACATTAATAAATGTAGATAAATACATGTCAGATAATGAATGCATATATTCTATTATAAGTATAGACACAACTGGAGAACCTAAATAAAATTTCTTAGACTCTGAAGGAGACGAATTAATAAATGAATTAGGATTAGCGAAATTAGATTTAGAAGAACTAGACAATCATAACTTGATAAACATAATACAAAGTTGTGAGCACGAATTTGAAAAGGGTAAAGGGTTAGATAGTAATCAATGTTATGTTTGTCATTGGTATCCAAGTAGAAATATCAGAGCTAAATGTGAAAATTGTTATATAGAAGGATGTATACCATGTATAAATAAGACTTTACAAATCGATAGGAAAGAATATAATCAAACTGAAGAACAACTTAATACTTATAAAACTCCTAGAGATAATTTAACAAATGAAAAGATAAAAATTTTAGAAGCAAGAATAGACAACTTAGAAAAGAGACTAGAAAAAATAGAAAGAGGGAAAGAAGAGTCTATAGTAGAAGAAGTACTTATGAGCACTTCCTTTGAAGGTTTAATATGTCATGAAGATAAAAAGATAAGTACTATAAAAATTTTAGCAAGAATAAAAATTCAAGACTATGAGATAGAAACTCTAGCTTTAGTAGATTCAGGGTGTGGTGTACACGGAGTATAATTAATAAAAAGATTTTACCACCAACTCTAATAAAAGAATTGCCAACCCCACAAACATCTATGCAAATGGATGGATCTTTTAAATAATGAACAAAGAGAAGAACCAAATTTCAGACAAAAATGTGAGAAAGGAAAAAATTGTGAATGTGACACTTGCAAAAAGGTGACCATAAATGAAGAAGTAGAAGAAATGTTCGATTCAGGTGCGACAAAAAAGGAATACACACTAATAGAAATAAATACAGAGTTATACAATTTTAAGAAAGGTATGCAACAAATAGGAATAATAAAGGATCAAAAGGACTTGGAAAAAATAATACAAATCCTAGACGAATTAGAAATAATTGGAGAAAAACCACTAAAACATTGGGGTTCCAATCAAATAACATGTAGGTTAGACATAATTAACCCAGAATACATGGTAAAAACAACTTCCATAGAAGCAACCAACCAAGACTTAAACGATTTCGAAATCCAAATAAAAGAATTATTAGAATTAGGAGTAATAAGAAGATCAAGATCAAAACATAGTTCAGCAGCGTTTATGGTAAGAAACCATAACGAAATAATAAGACGAAAGTTAAGAATGGTAATTAACTATAAAAGATTTAATGATAACACAAGAATGGATGGATAAAAGCTACCAGATTAAACGGAACTAATAAATAGAATTCAAGGGAGAAAAATATTTAGTAAATTTGATTGCAAATCTTGATATTGGCAAATCAAAATGGAAGAAGAAAGTATAGAATGGATAGCCTTTACTTGTCCAGAAGGACATTTCAAATGGCTAGTAATGCCATTTGGGCTAAAGACAAAACCCCCAATTTTCCAAAGAAAAATGGATAGTATTTTTAGAAATTATAAAAATTTCATTATAGTTTATGTGGATGATATTTTAGTTTAGTCTCTTTTTTGTAATATTTCTTTTTTCTTTTTGAGGAGTTACCTCTATTCTTTTTATTGTTCTATTAATTCATCTATGTTTTTTTCCTGGCTTGCTTGTTTTTCTTCGTGTACTCTATGTATATATATATATATGATCCAACCACGCATCAAAAGCATACAAATTCACATAATCAAGCCAATCACGTCTGAAGACCAATCAACAAGCATTAAACTTAAGAAAATACATGAATCTAAGTCAAGTCTAACTTCAATTAACCATAACCTAACTCAATCGATGATCCCAAATGCAAGCTATTCTGCAATAGCATTGTCCTTTCTTGAAGCTTCAGTTTGTTCACGATCTAAACACAAAAAGACCACATATTCGATAATTTATTCAATAATCCTAGACCTTTAGGGGTAAACCCCATTAATTAGTTATGGGTGTTGTATTGTGGAGAGTAGGAGCAAGTGGATAAAAACTTGGTAGTAGAACCTTCATACTGCATGCTTTCCATTATGATTATCTATATTATATTATATGGTAGGTTCGGTTCGACCGATGATGCCTACCAGTATGTGTTGTTTGTGATGATACTACCCTTACTATACCACTTGGCATAGTTTGGTTGCAGGGTCAGTAATGTCTAATAGGTGAATACAATGATTATCTCCGACATTTTCCATTTTTTCTTTCTTATGGTGGGAGTTGTGTCTTATTTCCTTGTATAAAATGTACTTTTTAAGTAGCTCTTCTACCTGTTTAGACTACTTCCTTGGGGAGGGTTTTCGGTATGTTGTAAAAGGTTTATATAAAGTTTGATGCTTTCTTGAGGTTCTAAAAGTATTAAATGAATTTTGTAGTATATTGTTAGTTTCTGCATTGTCATTTATAAATTGGATGGTAAGGGTTATCCTATCTAGGTGTTAGAATAGGTGCCCGCACAGCCCGGTGGGTCGGGCTATGACACTTTTGTGGCGCCTACAGGTAGTTTAAAAGGGGAAAGCTCTGATATAGTGGATTTCGAGCACGCACGGTCAGCTTTCGAGGTAGGCTACGACTTACCACTTTTTAACTAAACTTGTTTTAGTAAATTCATGTTGATTAACTAGTTTTGGGATGGGTTTGTAGCTGGTATTATGTTTAGTAGTTAGAAAGCATGCCTTAGCCTTATTTTCTAGTAGTTTTGGAGAATTGAGCATGACTATTTTTGGTTTCGTTTATTCTATCATGCCTTGTGGTAGTTGTATTGTTGACTTGATAATTGTTTGGTAGCTTATTTTTGTCCTTAGCCTAGGCGCAGGCTAGTGTTTCCTTTGACTAGTGAATTGGAGTTGATAGGCCTTTGAATTCTATGACATCGCTATGGATGCCTTAGCTTTTTATAGACTAATATAGTAGACATGGGTCTGATGGTTTGAATCTTTAGCTAGGCAGTAGCTCAGCTCTTATAGCCGTTCATCCATAACTTCACGTATGTTTCAACACAAGTGAGTTCTTTGGCGACTTCAAGTTATGTTCGCTATATTAGATTTCGAGCAGGAGTGGGTCCCTATTGATTTTGTCGATGATTTTTCTCTACGGTATGTTTCTGCGTAAAGAAGAGTGTTTGATTTCGAGACATTCGGAGTTTATTAGCCACAGTTAGAGGTCCATGGGCATGATTTCTAGCCACGGTTTGATGTCTGTGTGCATGATTTATAGCCATGGTTTAAGGTTTGTGTGCATGTCTTCCAACCACGATTTAAGTCAAGGCACACTTCTTTTAGTCGAGTTTGATTTCTGACATGATGGTTCTTCTGGGTTCTTCAAGATGTCTTCACCACAGTTCAAGTATGGGGATGGTCGATTCGATTTTGGGATACTTCTAGTCTTAGCAATTTTTATCCTTTAGCGCTTTTGTTTACTCATTGGGCTTATGGGGGTCTATTTTGGTTATTTACTTTCAAGTTGCAAACAAGTGTACCTTCTAGTATTATGGGGTCCAGTTAGGTTATAGCTAGCTACTTTACTTTTCAGTTTAGTTCGTTTCTAGACCCGTGTGCTTTATAGTTAGTCTTCTGTTATCTCATCGCTTATATGACCTCTAGCTGCTATTACTTTCTCATTTTTCATATTGTCTTTACTTTCCAATCCATTCAGTCTATGATATCTACTGAGTACCTATTGTTTTGATACCCATGCTACACTATGCATCTGTTTTCTTGATGCAGATCTAAGTGCCAACAGACAACGTTGATTCAGGCTAGTTGCGGAGATCTTCGGAGATAGAGGGTGAGCTGCTGACGTCCTAGTTCGACTTATCTCCATCAGTAAATAGTTTTGACTAGTCTTTTATATTCGAGACAAGTCTATACTTTTTGATCCACTTTTGGGACTTGTACTCGTATAGTAGCTTTGTACTATCGTACACCATGTCATGGGATTCAATCTTGTACTCCTGATATTGTATATATATTATTGTTATTTCTCTTTTCCGCTTTGTTTCTTGTTGTATTACATAAACTTCTCGTTTTCTTGTCGTTTCTGTCGAATATGCATGTTACTCATCTTTACGGGATATGGAGCCTTCCCAAGCGTCCCTATTTCACAACACACTTAGGAGTTTTGGATAACATAGAAACATATCTGGACAAATGTGGGTGCTCCAAAATGGCTATTCATCATGTACCTAGAAGTAAATGGAAGGCTTGAGACTAAAGATTGATTGGCTAAATGGGGTGTGCTACAGTCTTCTATATGCCCTCTATGTCAGTAGATGAATGAAGACCTCGACCATCTGTTCTTTTAATGTTCATATACTCCAGAAGTGTGGGTAAAACACTAACCTGGCAAGGGATTAGCAGAGGCACGATGCACTGGACATCCGAAAGCCACTAGGCAATTAAGTATATGAATTGAAGGGTAAAGGTAGCACCGCACTCATTTATAAAATGGCAATGTCAAGTTCACTATATTGCCTATGGCTGGAGCGAAACAACAGGGTATTCACACAGAAGAAGCAGCTATCAAGCACAATAATTAGGCATATCATTCAAGAGACACATAGAAGAGGAAATAGTTATCCTAAATTAGCTACTAGATTACATGCTTTGAATATGTATCCATAAAGGGTAGCTAATTAGATATGAACATTGAGTTTTAGCAAGGATGGAGTATATGTCCATTACTGCTGATTTTCCTGATTTGTAACATTTACTTGGTAAATAAAATTTACTTACCAAAACAGCATAGTAACATCTCACTGAAGAAATTTCCATAATTGGAGTTTTACTAATCACATTTTTAATTATAAAAGTTTATATGGATCACTAATCCTCTCAACTAACCTAATATAAGTTCAAAATCATCAAACACTACATTATGAATAGTAGTTGATACCTAAACCCCACAACACGTGATCTTTGTGAAAAACTAGCTGAAGTTGAAATTTTACTCTTATCATAAGCAAACTCTACCCAAATACTTCAATTTTTGACAACTTCTATAAAGACATACGGGTCTTTGTTATAATAGGTATATTTTTTTTTTCATTTATAGCAGAAAATACAATAATTTTTTTACTTGTGGATTTTATTAAATGTCTGGACTTAAAATTCAAAGGTAATGATGAAAACTATACAAATCCAACGGTAGGTAAGCTAACTCTTCACCCAGATCGTATATCATGTCAAACATGCAGAAGTAATGAAAATAATGAAATAGTGTTGTAATGTCGAACTTTCGTAAAATATTAATAGAAGTATGAAATAACAAACATCCACCCAAGAATTGGTGTAAGCTGTACAATAGCATCTAAGGACATAAAAAATCAACTTCAAATATACAATACAGTCTAAAAATGTAAATAAAAGTTTGGGGGAGTGTCGAACAGGGAAAAGAGATAAAAATCACAAAACGAACATGAGGGTTATTATACAAAATAGGTTAAGAAATCAAATTTTTCTTGTCACTAAAACACTTTTGGAATGAAAACTAAATTTCATTTCTTATTGAACTTTATCGGTAGCTTGTTACTAGTGACAAGATGAAAGTATCTTTTGAATCTTTACTTTCAAGGACAAGATTTAAATAGTTTGAGATCAATTGTGAAATGTGTATTGAAGGAGGTGGAAAGCAAAAAATATGAAAGAAAAAAAATGAGTATTGAACTTCATAACAAGAACTTTATGATAGTATTATGTCCAAAACAAAACTAAATATTAAATAAAACTATTATTTAAAACTTTGAAATTCGAAAAATGTACCTCTATTTTGAAGTTGTAAAAAAATGATATTTGAAAATCCTCCTCTCCGAAATTGAGTGCGACAAATTAGAAGAGGTATCAAGGTGATAAATATAAGGTGATTATAAAGATTAATGCAAGAAATAAAAGTAAACCATATGAATCCATAAGAAAAAATAGATATTACATCATATCAAGAATATTAATAACAAATGGTGATATTTTCTTGTTTCATTTTTGCTATAAAACCTCCTATGCTTTAACCCAAACCATCTTACAAATTGTTTAATACTTCACCCCATGAAAATTTGAGAGTAATGAAGGCCATTGTACTTATAAGGGAAAAGGGTCAAAAATACCCCTCAACTTTGTTTTATTGGTTGACTATACCCTCGCCGTTAAAATGAAGTTATTATTACCCTTGCCGTTACTAATTTCATCATATGTACCCCTCCTTGGACGGAAATCCCCAAATCAACATAAATTAACCTGAAATCTTTAAAAACGACCCGTTCCCAATTTTAAATCCATGCCCCGACCCGAATTTAACGATATCTTCCACCACCTTGGTAGTGAGCCTCAAAGCCTTGAGAATTCACCTCCATATCAAAAGCCGATTGCAAAGACTCCAAACGTTTCTTCAAAACATCAGGAAAACGTACAACAAGAGGCATCAGAAGCCCAAGCCCACCCAAATATTTTGGGTCAGAAGCCTCCTTCACAACCTTCAGAAGGTCAATCTCCTGGTGAGGAAGAGTATCCGTACCATGTGGCCGCACGAAAATATCCCCGGAAGAGTTCACGGAGAAATAAGGAGTACCCCACCCATAAACCCGGTACAAAGCAGATGACAGATCCGTAGACCAATGAGAACCGGTGGTAACAACGTTTGTCGCCGGAGGAAAATAACTCCTGAGCGGGAAGAGAGCTATCCCAAGAAAAGGCATAGCCTAGAGGAGGGGAAATAAAACCGTCTACACAACAACCTAACGCCGGCATCTCTTCCCCGATCTGTTTAATTTCTTACGAAGAAGAAGAAAGAATTAAAGAATAAAAAAAAAGCTAAGTTAAGGGTTTGTACATATTGTTGTTTTACCCAATGTTGTAATAGTTGGGGGCTATTAAAACTCGCCGGGTCGGGGCATGGGTTTAAAATGGGGAACGAGTCGTTTTTAAAGATTTCGGGTTAATTTATGTTAATTTGGGATTTCCGTCCAAGGAGGGGTACATATGATGAAATTAGTAACGGCAGGGGTAATAATAACTTCATTTTAACGGCGAGGGTATAGTCAACCAATAAAACAAAGTTGAGGGGTATTTTTGACCCTTTTCCCTAATTATAAAGATAATAGAAAATATTATTCGCTCTTTCATAGTTTTTCTTTTTCTATTTGATTGTTTTATTATGTAGATATTAGTCTTATTCATTTTTGTTGTGTTTATAGAACTTTTAGTTAGACTTTACATCAAAATCTCGGAACATCGATGAGATGTGTTTGAATAAAATTTATGTGAACATATTGAGAATGACTTTTAATATAATTTCACCAGAAAAATGTGTGTTTCTAGCGTAAATTATAACTCATATCTATTTGTAACATGTAATTTTTTTTATTTTTCATCTACATTCATAGCATGGTTTAATTATATTTCCTTTTTCTCTTACTTGATTTAAATCAGACAAAACTCATTAAATATTAATTACTTGTTTACAATTAAAGAATCACGATGATACAGCAATAAGGGGGAAGTAAAAAAGGATGAAGAATGTTGAATAAAACTCAACTATGAATATAGTATCCTCTATATAGATATTTGATCATTTAAATTGAATCAATGAGTCACAAAGTTATTCATAACGATAACTTATTTTCAATTTTGTTCCAACTATATATATAGTAGAATAGCAATCTGCCTTCATCTTTGAATCTTTCTTGGTACCTTGATAAATATGGATCTCACTTTGATCTATTCCATCTCTTTCACGATAACAACTTTTTGTGATAACAACTTTGTGTGATGACTAGAACAAATGTGATCGAGGGCTGATTTTTTGTGGACCAGTCCCCAGTTACATTTGTGGTAGTCCAAAAACATCATCATGCAAGGTTGTAGGTTAAAAGATATGACACCCTACGGTTGGTGTAAAATCTGTCATAAAGTTCTATAAACACATCCACTATTATTCAAATCAATCTCTCAACCTACAAAAATACTAAAAAGGAAAAAAAAAAGCATGAAAAATTGATTATCATTGCTACTATCTGTATAATAACAAAGGCCTCCATTCTTCTATTCTTTACAGGGTGTGAAGTATTAATCCAGATGATGAACTGTGTTAAAGCATGGAAGTTTTAATTTATAGCAAAAAGAAGAAGAAAATAACAAGTTTAGTCAATAATATTATTAATATGATATAATATCATATCTTTCACATGGATTCTTATAGTTGAATTTATTTATTGCAAGGATATTTGCAATCTACGTATATTTATTTCTAGAATAGTTCTTTCATTTCTAGAATATTTCATTTTATCCATCACACTAAATTTTAGAGGGTGAATTTTCAAATATAACTTTTTTTGTTTTGAATTTAAAAGTAGAGGTAAATTTTTGGAATTCAAATTTTTTAAATAATATGTTTTGTATTAAGTTTTCTATTGGATAGAATACTTTCATCAAATTCTTGTTGATGTAGTTTAGAGTATTGTTGCTTTTGTCATGACCCAATTGGCCGTGATTGGCACCCACACTAATCATATAATGGGAAAACTATAAAAAAAAAGAGAAGAGACTAGGCTACCATCATAAGATATCTAACAAATAACTAATAATTAAATCCAACGGAATTTTATAAATAAAGTCAAGGTCAAATACTGAACTAAATCAACATCTAACAACTCCCCTAAAAGTCATTGTAGAGAACTTCTAACTAAAATAAGTCTATTGGAATGTTCAAAAACTAAAATAAAATAGGCTGTCTCAACGTCCGTAAGATGGACAAGGACAGCTGAGACAATCCCCGGTAGTCTAAAAAATGGAACGCTCACTCTTGAACTGGAATCTTCAACTACGCTAGAACTGAGATCTCGAAGAAACCTTTGGAACACGATATATACTCAACAAAGGAAGAGTACATGGTAGTATCACTTTAAGACACTAGGTACTAGTAGGCATCATATGCCGACTTAATTTAGAACAACTAACAGTACGTATGCCTAATAACAAGTAGGCCATACTACAAGACATAGACAATTCATAGTCAACATGTATAGTCACCATTAGATCAATTATATCAATGACAGATCGTTATTCATCCGATACTCAATGCATGATGGCTCATACAACAGTACGTTAAATTTACCCACATGCCAAAAAACGTATTTGTGCCAATAGTCATGACCTGTAGTTGAACATCATCGTTAATATACCTTACTGGCATTGTACTCGCAACTTATATATTTATATACCAATGTGGTACCCGATCCTACATAAAAAATTATACATATATATATGCCAACACATTACTCAGTCTAATGTACAATAAAATATGCAATATACATGTATCGGCATGGTACCCGATCTAACGTATAATACAATTTACAATATATATGTGCCGGCATGATACCTGAACCAACCATGTAATTAAAACATACAAATTCACATCATCAAGCCAATCCTGTCTGAAGACCAATCAACAAGCATTTAACTTAAGAAAATATATGAATTTAAGTCAAGTCTAACTCCAATTAACCATAACCTAACTCAATCGAAGAGACCAATTGCCAGCTATTCTATCAAAGCATTGCCCTTTCTTGAAGCTTCAGTTTGTTCATGATCTAAACACAAAAATATCACATATTAAATAATTTATTCAATAACCCTAGACCTTAAGGACTAGACCCCAATGATTTTACCTTGATCATAGAAGGATTTTTCACCCATCAATTTCCCCAAATTCCCATATTTCATGTTATAAGGAAGAATTACTACGCTTGGAAGCAATAAATCTAACAACCTAAAATTATTATAGTACAAATTAGGGATATCCAAAACGAGTTTGTCACGCTCGAGCTTACACTCTGGATGTGGTCGGCACTCGATAATCATTGTTGGTTCCCAATTGAACCCTTGTCCTAGATGATTGCCTAGCGGAAGACTTACTCAATATTTATAAGTTTAAAACATTGAATGAAAAATATTTAAGTCAAATACTGAGTCTAAACTATCAGAAAATAATATATGCAATAGATATAGTTTTTTTTTGTAAAACATCTGGAAAGGGAAATACTGAAAATTTCTCAAATATTGTCTATCAATGCAGCTTCTACTATTTTAAGATAGGCGTTGAGACCCACGACAATCTTAAATAACTACTAAAAGTAAACTAAAGATTTGAGTCCTCCGAAAGCTAGAAGGCCTCACCAAAAGCTAGTGAGTGATTGGGTCATCTCAATGAAACACCTGTTGAAGATCCTCAACACCTGTATCTGCATTATAGAATGACGCAGATCGAATGATATAAGTACATTGAATGTACGAGTAAGAAATATAGCTGAATGAAACAATAAATGAATTGTAAAGGCTGAAATATAACTCAATTGAAAGTAAAGTATAAGCATGACCTAAAATCATTTGAAGCTTCAAAATAAAAGTAAATGTAAAACTGTAATGATCCTGAAGGTCATTTTTAGTAATTTTTATAAAATGACCATTTTACCCCTTTCAAGAGTTTCCCCGAGTCATGTTTGATGAGTATTCGAAGTCAGTTTTGTAAACTTCATTGTTAGGTTAAGATTTTTGGAAAATTTTGAGTTTTGGAAGCTTAAGTTGTCAAATAGTGGTATTTGAGGTCATTTAGAGTTTCGGAGCTCAGAATAGAATTCCATTGATTTCATCAGCTCCGGAATGTGGAATTTGGTCTAGGAGAGTTGACGGAATCAGATTTAGGGCTATAACGTGGATTTGAGGTCTTTAGTTGGGAATTAGTGAGTTTTGGCTATAGAGTTGACTTTGGTCAACATTCGGTGATCAGATGCTTAGAATTGAATTCCGACAATTCGTTGGATTCGGGGGGTAATTTTAGCTAGGAGTGGCCTTGGTTGATTTTTTAGAGGTCCCGAACTTGATTTGAGTTTTTGAGGCTTAAGATAGTTTCGTTGCATTTTATCAGGTTTCAGGTCAAGGAGGCCTTGAATTCGAATTCCGAAGGTTCCATTGAGTCCGAAACGTCAAATTTAGTAGGATAACATATATGGTTTGTATGCACGGGGTTCCGAATGAATCCCGAGGGTCCATTCAAAGACTTAGTCTCCTTGTGTAATTGCTGAACTTCTGGTGTCTGGTGCATTGGCCTCCACGTTCGCGAAGGGTTAAGTGGCGCATTCACGAAGGGTCCCTTGGTTTGGTCTCTGCGTTCGCGGAGGTAAAGTACATTTTTACCTGAAATAGTATAAAATCGAGAAATACCCATTTTCTCTATTTTTGACCCTGGGAGCTCAGGTAGGAGATTTGAAAAGAGATTTTTTGTGAGAATCGATTGGGTAAGTAATTTTAAACCTTAATCTTCAATACCCATTGATCATAAGTCGATTTTAATTTGAATTGGAGGTTTTCAAAGGAAGAAAATTGGGTTTTTCAAGGAATTCAAAGTTTTAATCAAATGGTGATTATGAATTGATATGAGCTCCATTTTTTAAACGGATTTTACCTATGGATTCCTAATGCTTTGAGGATCGTTTTCATGTAAAAATTTCCAAATTTAAACCCCATTTTTAAAATCAGATTTTTGAGTTGTTTTGACCCTTTTTCCCAAATGTTGTGTTCTTAGAGTTGATAGTTCCAGCTTTTAATTATGAATCATTATTTGAATAGATTTTGGTGGTTCAAACGATATTCGGAAAGGGAAAGCTCCGATTATTGACTGTTCATGATTTTGGCTAAGGCAAGTGAACTTTTAAAACTCCGTAAATATTATAGAATCCAGAATTTCCTTTCTTATATGTGTTGGGGAGTAATGGGAACGATTATACGGGTTGAATTCTTCATGAACCAATCTTAATTGATCGACGGGGTTAATAAAAGGCAATGTCTGCTAATGTTGTGAACTAAAGTGTGTTGTGCCGTGATCTTAATATCGATGTGTAGTTGGTGAAATGCTTTGATGGCTTGTTGCAATTTTGAATAAGTTGAATTTGCTATTTCCTCCTCATTTATGTAAACATGCCGGTTGCATTTTGTTCGTGAAACACTGTGATGAGATGATTGATTGTGATGTCGAGGTTTCTTCCGGTGAGCAGAGGTCTTTTCTGGCGATATTTGATGCCGAGGTTTCTACCAGTGAGAGTGTGATGCCGAGGTTTCTGTCGGCGATATTGTGATGCCGAGGTTTCTGCCGGCGAGAGTATGATGCCAAGGTTTCTTCCGGCGATATAGTGATGCTGAGGTTTATGCCAGCGACTGTGGTGCATGCATGATCATTGCATGTGCATCAACATTCATGCATATTATTGTGCGTTGAATATGATTCTTGTTTTTTATTTTGTGACTACTTGCGAGTTGTGACTTATGACTTTGAAACGTGATTGTGGAGACTGTTGAACCGTGTATTGGGAACTGTTAGGTTGGGCTAATTTTTTGTGCAGGTTGTAGTTATGGAGGGTCGATTGGGATCAAATGAGTTTGCGTATCTTATAGATTTGCCTAGTTTTGTTAGTTGGCTTGCTAAGTACCGTGTTGTTTGGTACTCACCCCTTGCTTCTACACTTGTGTAGGTACCGAGCCCGGACAGTGAGTTTCCCTTTTCCTGATCTTTCGAGGCTTCCCATGAGACTGAGAGAGGTAGCTATTGTCATCCGGCGGACACTCTTATTCCTGCTTTTATGCTTTGTTCTACTTGAGAAGGAAACACATACTTGAGACTTGTATTTTGTTTCCAGTTCTGTTACTAGTGGCTTGTACATGTGACAACCAGTTCTTAAGGGTTATTAAAGTTTTAAAAGACTTTTGTTTATGTTTCTTTTTTAATTTGCTTATTTCTGCTTTGTTGGGCTTAGGCTGACTTGTCCTGGTAGGATACGACAAGTACCATCACACCCAATTTTGGGTCGTGACAAATGGTATTAGAGCCCAAGGTGCATAGGTCTCACGTGTACAAGCAAATTCTAAGTAGAGTCTCGAGGATCAGTACAGAGACGTCTGTACTTATTTTTGAGAAGCTATGAAGACTATTAGCAAACTTCATTTATTTCATTCTTTCTTATCGTGCATGAGTTCTATCTCCAGTGTTGCGTGTCGCATGTTGTTTTGGTAGATGCCGAGAACCAGAGCTTTGATTTCGAGCGATAGAGGGGAGGCACTCCCTGAGGCAGTTGTAGATGCCCCAGTAAGAGGTAGGGGTAGGGCCAGAGCTAGAGGCCATGCTTGTGATAGAGGCCGTGCTCAAAGAGTGGCACGTATTAGAGGCCGTGGTAGAGAGCCTTTCCCAGAGCCGCAGGTTGCGGCTAGTGAGGACCAGGTTTTGCGACACCATTTTTTCAGGAGACCTTAATGAGGATGCAGGGTGTTCTAGAGAATTTTACTCAAGGTGCAGCAGGCACGCCACAGGGATCAAAGATTAGAGTAGGGGCACGAACCGCAAGGCAGGATCAGGGTTCGCTTGTTCAGGATTAGGTGGGTCAGCCACCATTAGTTCCCACGCCAACTATCGGAGCACAGGTTGCTCCAGATGTGGTTCTGACAGTGGAGGACCAGTAGTGTTATGAAAGGTTCCAGAGGATGAAACCACCCCAGTTTCAGGGTGGTAAGAGCGAGGATGCTCATGAGTTTCTAACCTTGTGCCATGAGATTCTTGAGGTAGTAAGGATGGTGGATGTGAGGGGTGTTCGTTTTTTTGCTCTCCAGCTCCATGGGCCAGCCAGAGAGTGGTGGAGGACTTATGTGGGGTTCAGGCCAGTTGGATCTCCTCCGATTGAGTGGGATGCTTTCTCTAGTGCTTTTTGGGATCACTTCATTCCTTAGAGTGTGCGTGAGGAGAGCAGGTTGAGGTTTGAGGGTTTGACACAGGGTGGCATGTCCATTACTAAGTATGCGACACATTTCTGTCAGTTGTCTCGTCATGCCATGCCTTTGATTCCAGATGAGGTGGAGAGGGTCTGCAGATTTGTGAGAGGGTTCACTTTTTCCATCAGATCCTATGTGTTCAGATCAGCCCGTGATGGGGCTTCCTTCCAGTCCATTATGAGTACCGTCAAAGAGGCGGAGTTGTTGGTTCGAGAAGAGTTTGGGGACCACAAGAGGGCCCGTTCTAGTGGTAAGTTTTTCGGTGCCTCGTTTGGACGCAGAGGTTCTCATAGGGGCGGTAGCTCATTTCAGCATCAGAGGACTTTTCATGCTTTCGTGCCTGCGGCTGAGAGTGGACAGGTGTCCTATGGGTCCCACAGTTATTGCCGTGGTGGCCATGGTACTTAATCTGGTTCATCACAGCAGCTCACCATTCTGAAGTCATGTTTTTGTTTGGTGATCTGGGTCATATTATTCGCCACTGCCTATTTCAGACTTATACAGGGCCCCATCGTACTTACTCAGTAGCTCTAGAGAGAGATTCAGCGCCTCCGGCTATAGGATGAGGCAGGGGTAAGACAGCAGGTAGAGGTGGTAGAGCTTCGACTAGTGGTGTTGTGGTCCAGCATGGAGGTAGAGGTGTGGCTCAGACAGAAGGTGGTAGGGGAGCCCAGTGTTATGTTTTTTTGAGGGAGACCCGAGGCTGAGTCTTCTAATGCTGTCATCATAGGTATTATCCCAGTCTGCCATCGATCTGCGTCTATATTATTAGATCTAGGGTCTACTTTCACCAATGTGTCTACATACTTTGCATCTGAGTTTGATTTAGTATGTGAATGTATGCCTGTGCCTGTGCATGTTTCTACACCCGTGAGTGAGTCCTTAGTGGTGGATCGAGTGTATCGATCATGTCTTGTTTCTTTTGTTGGGTACGACACTTGGGTAGACATGATTATTCTGGGATGGTAGATTTCGATGTGATATTGGGTATGAATTGACTTTCTCCCTATCACGCGATCCTTGATTTTCATGCTAATATTATCACCTTAGCGATGCCTGGTGTTCCGAGGGTAGAGTGGAAAGGTACTAGTGGTTCTTACCTGTAACACCCCAAAAATTTCTAAACTAAGGCCCGAACCATTTTTTAATTGCTTGTGAAAATAGTATCGGGTAATTCGTAAATTGCTCATATTTTTAAAGGTCATTTATTTGGTGTTTTAATGGATTTGGATATGACTTAAGGTCACTAGGACCCCCTAGCACAAATTTGAGTCGAAAACTTCATTTTCGACTAAGTTTTGACACAAGATTCTGCTTAGGTCAACTTCAAACAATCATATCTCCCAGAAAATAATGAATTAGGTGGCCCATGAGCTATTAAATTAAAGGTCTTTGAGTCCTATTTCCAATGCCACCAAGCTTGCCTTTTTTCGAGCTCGGAGTAAACAGTTATGGTCATTTTACCAGAGACTGTCATATCAGAGTTTTCTGAGTGTGTGAACTACAGGTCCAACGTACGGGCTGTAGATGGAACTACGACCCGAACTGGAAAGTTGTAAAAAAAGATCAGAGACTCAATTTTTGGGGTCCCTTTTCTACGGATCCATTCTACGGATGGTAGAACTTCTATGGGCCGTAGATTGGACCCGTAAATGAACTCTTGGGCCTGAAATTTAGTATTAAGTCTACAGATTTGATCTACGGTCAGTAGGAACTTCAACGGGTCGTAGATTGGATCCATAGGATGAAGTTTTGAGTTGAAAATTTTCAATATCAATTCCACGGATGGGATCTACGGTCTGTAGATCAAACCACGAACTGTAGAGGGTCCCGTTGGCAGTTTTTATCAGCTTTTAAAAAGGGGTAGTTCAAACTTTTCCCACCCCTTCTAAGCCTAACACACGATGTTTTTACACCTAATTAAGAGTCTAAACAGTGTTAAAACATTCTTTTAAGTTCTTTAACACTTAGAAGATTTAGAGCAAAGTTCCTAGAGAAGAGCAACTAGGGTTTTAAAACGTTCTTCAAGATCCCTCGAGTTTCGCCAAGAACTTTGTTCTTCCCAGGTATATATGGCTATCATAATGATGGATTGATTTTGTCCTCACGCCCTACGTCTACTCTTTATCAGTAAAGAAAAATCTCATGCCTTACATCTACTCTCTATCAGTAAAGAAAAATCAAGGGTTACATCCTTAGTTTTGATAATTCTGAGTTGCTATTTCTCATTTTTGAGTTGCTACATATTATGCATTGAGATTTTTGAGTTGATTGTTCATGTCTAATTTTTAGTATGAACCCTATTATTTGAGTATTCATTGAGTTATTATTGAGAATCTTTTAACCGAACAATTATCTTAAATTGATGTTTCTGAAAAAGTAAAGAAGACTTTTGAGGAAAGTTTAAAGAAACATTTTGAGTAAATTTTAAGGGAACTATGGATTTCCAAATTCATCATTTTTACAGTGAGAAAAAGAACTTTGATTTTAATACAGAAGTTAAAGGAGTTTCGAGTGATAATTGAGCAGTTACCTATTTTAAGAGGTTATTTTGAGTAATTACCTCATAACAGAAAAGAGTATGTGTTTACACATTTGAGCATGAGTATATATTATTGGGAGTAGTATTGAGCACTGATATGAGGGTGAGTTCAGACAACTCAAATTCCTCATAAACCATGTATGCCAACATGGGTAAAGGATTCATACTTTTTAGATGATTTTCTTATGCCTTCGGGTAGAGCTTAGTGGATCCACTTAGTTGAGGTTGTTCTATACCCCGGCAAGATATAGGAAAATTCTAGCAGCATGGGCGAGACGCGGTATCATCACTTAGCTCATAGTGATAGTTGTCGGTGAGAGAATCTCCCAAATAAGAGTAAATATTAATTTGTTATATTTTTATATACATCCTTGAGATAGCATCGTTTATTTACAAAGCTTTAAATATATTATCTCTTATTATTTCTTTGCATTGAGTTGTGTTGAGGTGAGTATTCTCCTAGCACTATCAGTTCAGTTATTGCTTTACTCAGCCATTTTACATACTCGTACATTCAATGTACTGTTGTCGTTTGACCTGGATCTTTTTATGATGCAGATACAGGTGTTCAGGGTCTTGAACAGGCGCTTCGTTGATACCATTTGCACTCCAGCCTGCTTTGGGTTGTCTTCAACTGCTCCAGCAGATAGAAATACCCAGAAAGAAGCTAGGATCAAGAGAACTCACCAAATGTTGTCACTGGTATGTTTAAAATTTTTACTTTTGATGTTTATGCCTTAATTGATCCAGGTGCGAGTTTGTTTTTTGTGACTCCTTATGTAGCTATGAAGTTCGGCATTTCCCGCAAACAACTCCTTGAGCCTTTTAGTGTTTCCACACCTGTTCGTGAGTCTATTCTAGCAGAAAGAGTCTACCGTGATTGTACCATCTCTGTCTATCACAAGGACACCATAGCTGACTTAGTTGAGCTAGATATGGTGGACTTTGATGTTATTCTAGGTAGGGATTGGCTTCATGCTTGTTATGCCTAAGTCGATTATAGAACTCGAGTAGTCAAGTTTCAATTTCCTAATGAGCCATTTTTAGAGTGGTGGAGTAGTTCAGCAGTGCCTAAGGGTCGTTTCATCTCATAGCTTAAGGCCGGAAAGTTAGTTTCCAAATGGTGCATCTATCACTTAGTCCGAGTTAATGACTTTAGTGTTGAGACACCACCTATTCAATCAGTTCCAGTTGTGAGTGAGTTTCAAGAGGTCTTTCCAGACGATCTTCTCGGAGTCCCTCTAGAGAGAGAAATAGACTTCGGAATAGATGTTTTTCCTGACATTCAACCCATCTCTACTCAATGGCTCCAGCTGAGTTAAAAGATTTAAAAGAGAAGTTAAGAGATATTCTTGATAAGGGTTTCATCCGACCAAGTGTCTCACCCTGGGGCACTCCGACCTTATTCGTGAGGAAGAAATGTGGTTCCCTTAGGATGTGTATCGATTACCGCCAGTTGAACAAGGTCACTATAAAGAATAAGTATCCCCTTTCAAGAATTGATGACCTTTTCGACCAACTTCAGGGTGCCACTTTTTTCTCAAAGATAAACCTCCGATCTGGCTATCATCAGTTGAGAGTGAGAGAATGTGACATTCCGAAGATAGCTTTCAGGACTCGTTATATTCATTTTGAGTTCCTTGTTACGTCATTTGGTTTGACTAACTCTCATGCAGCATTCATAGATCTTATGAAAAGAGTATTTAAGCCATATCTGGATATGTTTGTTATCGTGTTCATTGATGACATACTACTTTATTCGAGGAATAAGGAGGACCATGCCAGTCATATCAGAATAGTTCTCCAAACTCTCAAAGATCGAGAGTTATATGCCAAGTTTTCTAACTGTGAGTTCTGGCTCAAATTTGTGGGATTCTTAGGTCACATTGTATCTGGCAAAGGATTTCGAGTCGACACTCAGAAGATTGAGGTAGTAAAGAATTGGCCAAGACCCACATCTCAAACTGATATAAGGATTTTCTTGAGGTTGGCTGGTTACTACAAAAGGTTCGTTGAGGGATTCTTCTCTATTTCATCCCCATTGACTAAGTTGACTCAAAAAACAACGAAGTTTCAATGGTCTGAAGCTTGTGAGAAAAGCTTTCAAGAATTGAAAACTCGGTTAACTACTGCTCTAGTGTTGATCCTACCAGAAGGAGCAGAGGGTTTTGTAATCTACTGTGATGCGTCAAGAGTTGGACTTGGTTGTGTATTGATGCAGAATGGTAAGGTTATAGCCTATGCCTCCAGGCAGCTTAAGATTTATGAGAGGAACTACCCAACTCATGATCTTGAGTTTGCAGCAGTGGTTTTTGCTCTCAAAATGTGGTGTCATTATCTCTATGGTGTTCATGTGGATTTGTTCACGGACCACAAGAGTCTCTAGTATGTTTTCAGTCAGAAAGAGCTCACTCTCAGACAAAGGAGGTGGTTAGAGTTGCCCAAGGATTACGACATGAGTATCCTCTATCACCAAGGTAAGGCTAATGTGGTTGCTAATGCTTTGAGCAGGTTGTCCATGGGGAGTACTGCTCATGTTGAGGAAGGCAAGAAGGAACTAGCTAAGGAAGTTCGCAGACATGAACGCTTGGGTGTTCAATTGTTGGATTCCAGTGAAGGTGGATTTTTTGTGATGAATGGAGCTGAGTCTTCATTAGTGGCAGAGGTAAAGGAGAAGCAAGACAAAGACTCCATTTTGCTTGAGTTGAAGGCAAATGTGCATAAGCAGAAAGTGATGGCTTTTGCACAAGGGGGAGATGGTGTGTTGAGATATCAAGGAAAATTATGTGTTCCTGAGGTGGATGATCTCCAAGAGAGGATTATGGAAGAAGTTCACAGTTCCAGATATTCGATTCATCCGGGTTCCACAAAGATGTACCATGACTTGAGAGTAGACTATTGGTGGAATAGTATGAAAAGTTGTATTGCAGAGTTTGTTGCTAAGTGTCCAAATTGCTAGCAAGTCAAAGGTGAGCATCAAAGGTCATGTGGTGTGGCTCAGAATATACCCCTTCAAGAATGGAAGTGGGAGATGACTAATATGGACTTCATTACAGGTTTACCGCGATCTCACAGGCAGCATGATTCCATGTGGGTGATTGTGGATCGTATGACCAAATCAGCTCAATTCTTACTAGTAAAGAATACCAATACAACAGAAGAGTATGCAAACCTATACATTCGCGAGATAGTTCGAATGCATGGAGTCCCCTTGTCTATCATCTCAGATAGGGGTGCTCAGTTTACCACGCATTTTTTGGAAGTCCTTTCAGAAAGGTTTGGGTTCGAAGGTGAACCTTAGTACTACTTTTCATCCTCACACAAATGGTCATGCCGAGTGCACCATTCAGACCTTAGAGGACATGTTGAGAGCTTGTGTTGTTGATTTAAAGGGTAATTGGGATGACCACTTGCCTCTTATCTAGTTCGCCTACAATAATAGTTACCATTCCAGCATTCACATGGCTCCGTATAAGGCTTTATATAGGCGAAGGTGTAGATCTCCCATCGGCTGGTTTGAGGTTGGTGAAATTGAGTTGATAGGACCAGATTTGGTTCATCAAGCCATGGAGAAGGTGAAGACTATTAAGGAGAGGTTGAAAACAGTGCAAAGTCGTCAGAAATACTATACAGATGTGAGAAGGAGAGACTTGGAATTTGAGGTTAATGATTGGGTCTATTTGAAGGTTTCACCTATGAAGGGTGTTATGAGATTTGGTAAGAAGGGAAAGCTCAGTCTACGTTATATTGGTCCTTAAAGGATATCTGAGAGAGTTGGCAATGCAGCTTATGAGTTGGTACTACCATCAAAGTTAGCAGCAGTCCATCCGGTGTTTCACATCTCTATGCTAAAGAAGAGTTTGGGTGATCCTTCACTTATTGTGCCTACCAAGGATATTGGTATCAAGGACAACCTATCTTATGGGGAGATTCTCGTTAAGATTCTTGATCGTTAGGTTCGTAAGTTGAGAACCAAAGAGGTTGCATTAGTCAAAGTCTTGTGGAGGAATCAGTTTGTTGAGGAGGCTACATGGGAGGTCGAAGAAGATATGAAGAAGAGATACCCTCATCTCTTTACCCCCGATGTAGTTCCAATCCAAGGTATTAACTCTTCCTAAAGTACTAATTCAATTAAGTCCCTCCTTCACTATTTTGACTTCATGAGTATTATGTGTATTTCGAACTAAATTGGGCTATTAAGAATTTCCCTACCCCCTTTATCCACAGTTCATCCATCATTCAAGGACGAATGATTCCAAGGGGGATATAATGTAACATTCCAAAAATTTCTAAACTAAGGCCCGAACCATTTTTTAATTGCTTGTGAAAATAGTATCGGGTGATTTGTAAATTTCTCATGTTTGTAAAGGTCATTTCTTTTGTGTTCGAATGGATTTTGATATGACTTAAGGCTACAAGGACTCCCTAGCACAAAGTTGAGTTGGAAACTTCATTTTAGACTATGTTTTGACATAGGATTCTACTTAGGTCCACTACAAACAATCACATCTCCCAGCACATAATGAATTAGGTGGCCCATGACCTGTTAAATTAAAGGTATTTGAGTTTCTTTCCAATGCCACCAAGTTTGCCTTTTTTCAAGCTTGGAGTAAAAAGTTATGGCCATTGTACCAGAGACTATCATATCATAGTTTTCTGAGTGTGTGAACTACGGGTCCAATATACGGGTCGAAGATGGACCTACTACCCGTACTGGCAAGTCATCAAAAAAGACCAGAGACTCAATTTTTGGGGTACCTTTTCTACGGATCCATTCTACGGGCCGTAGATTTGACCCGTAAATGAACTTTTGGGCTTGGAATTTAGTATTAAGTCTACGGATAGGATCTACGGTATGGAGGAACTTCAACGGGTCGTAGATTGGACCCATAGGATGAAGTTTCGAGCTGAAAAATTTCAATATCAATTCCACGGATGGGATCTACGGTTCGTAGATCAAACCACAAACCGTAGATGGTCCCGTGGACAGTTTTTATCAGCTTTTAAAGAGGGGCAGTTCAGTCTTTTCCCACCCCTTCTAAGCCTAAGCCACGATGTTTTTACACCTAATTAAGGGTCTAAACAGTGTTAAAACATTCTTTTACGGTCTTTAACACTTAGAAGATTCAGAGCAAAGTTTCTAGAGGAGAAAAGCAAGGGTTTTCAAACATTCTTCAAGATCCTTCGAGTTTCGCCAAGAACTTTGTTCTTCGAAGGTATGTAAGGCTATCATAGTGACGGATTGAGTTTGTCCTCACGCCCTACATCTATCCTCTATAAGTAAAGAAAAATCGAGGGTTATATCCATAGTTTTGATAATTCTTGAGATGAGTTTTGTCGTTAAATTCTAAGTTGTTATTCCTAATTTTTGAGTTGCTACGTATTATGCATAGAGATTTTTGAGTTGATTGTTCATGTCTGATTTTCAGCATGAACCCTATTATTTGAGTATTCATTGAGTTATTATTGAGAATCTTTTAACCAAACAATTATCTTAAATTGTTGTTTCTGAAAAAGTAAAGAAGAGTTTTGAGGTAAGCTTAAAGAAACATTTTGAGTAAATTTCAAGTGAACTATTGATTTCCAAATTTATCATTTTTACAGTGAGAAAGAGAACTTTGATTTTCATAAAGAAGTTAAAGGAGTGTCAAGAGATAAAGAAGTTACCTCTTTTAAGAGGTTATTTTGAGTAACTACCTCATAACAGAAAAGAGTATGTGTTTACACATTTGAGCATGAGTATATATTATTGGGAGTAGTATTGAGTACCGATATGGGGATGAGTTCAGAAGACTCAAATTCCTCATAAACCATGTATGCCAACATGGGTAAATGATTCATACTTTATAGATGCTTTCCTTATGCTTTCAGGTAAAGCTTAGTGGATCCAGTTATTTGAGGTTTTTCTATATCCCGATAAGATATAGGACAGTTTTGGCAGTGTGAGCGAGACGTTGTATCATCACTTAGCTCATAGCGATGGTTGTCCGTTAGAGAATCTCCCAAATAAGAGAAAAGCGTAATTTTTTATATTTTTATATACATCCTTGAGTTAGCATCGTTTATTTACAAAGCTTTAAATATGTTATCTCTTATTATTGCTTTGCATTGAGTTGAGGTGAGTATTCTCCTAGCCCTATCAGTTCAGTTATTATTTTACTCAGTCATTTACATACTCGTGCATTCAATGTACTAATGTCGTTCGACCTGCATCTTTTTATGATGCAAATACAGGTGTTCATGGTCATCAACAGGCTCTTCGTTGATACCATTTGCACTCCAGCTAGCTTTGGTGAGCCTCCTTGCTTTCAGGAGGGCTTCACAGTTATATTTATTGTTTTGTTAAGTTGTCAAGGGTCCTGTCCCGATATCTATCTTAGTTTTTAGAGGCTTCATAGATAGTTAGAGTTGAGGAGTCTCTCAGTATTCTTTCCCTTTTGTTAAGATGTTTTGAGACTGCTTTGCAAAATAATATCATTACTGAACTTAAGTATTTTCAAACAGTTTGAGTTAAGTATTTGTTGGAGTTTAATGTTTTAAATTTAATTTCTATGCTTGTTACCGTTTGAGTAAATCTTCCGCTAAGTACTTAGTCAGGCCAAGAGGTTTGCTTGGACACCAAAGATAGTTCTCGAGTGCTGGCCACGTCCAGGGTTTAGGCTTCGGGGCTAGACAAACTTGGTATCAGAGCAAAAATTTCAAGCGACCTAGGGTGTCTATGAAGCCGTGCATGTAGAGTCCATCTTATCAGTGTGAAGCGCGCCACATCTATAAATAGATGGCTACGACATTTAGGAAACATTTCATTTTCTTCTCACTCCTTTTCGTGCGATAGAGTTCAACTCTATAAAAGTTTCCTCTAACTCGCGCTTACCCATGTCTTTTCAGATCATGCATCCCCAAAGAGCTGTTCGAGGATATCCTTTGAGGAGGTATATTAATCCCCAAGGTCCAGAGGTTCCAAATGCACCAGAAGTGCAACCCCTTCAAGGAGATGTCAGGAATGCTATTCAGATGCTGACTCAAGTTGTGGAAAATCAGGCTGGTCTACAAAGAGTGGGTCGTCAGGATGTGGCTGATACATCTAGAATCCGTGAATTCTAGAGGATGAATCTCCCAGAGTTCACAGGGTCGAATGTCACAGAGGATCCGGAGAACTTTGTGGAGGAACTTTAGAAAGTGTTCGAGGTTATGCGTGTTACTGATGCAGAGTGTGTGGAATTAGCTTTATATCAGCTCAAAGGAGTTGCTAGAATAAGGCATGACCAATGGAAGAAGAACAGGGCAGAGGGGGCACCACCTTTGAGTTGGGCAGTGCTTGAAAATGCTTTCTTGGGGCACTTCTTTCCTCGCGAACTAGGGAAAGCAAAGGTAGGAGAGTTTCTGAATTTGAAGTTGGAATCTATGAGTACGCAAGAGTACACCCTCAAGTTCATTCAGCTGTCTCACTATGCTCCGGAGATGGTGGCTTATATAAGGAGTAGGATGAGCTTGTTTGTGTCTGGGCTTTCCCGCTTGTCAAGTAAGGAAGGTAAGGTGACTAAGTTGATAGGGGACATGGACATAACAAGACTCGTTACCCATGTGCAACAAGTTGAGGAGGATAAATAGAAAGACAGGGAAGAGTTCCACAGTAAGAGGGCTAAGAAAGCAAATCATGAATCCGGCCAGCAGAAGGTTGGGAATGTGAACCGGTCATCGTTTCGACAAAGGTCTCCTGGAGCTACTCCATCATCAGCTAGTGCACCTGCACCGAAGAACATAAATGAATTCAAGAACCTGAACTCCCAAAATTTTAGAGCTCGATCTACTCACTCTCAGGGTAGTGTGGCACAAGGAGCTAATTGGACCCCCCACATGTACCAAGTGTGGTAGGAACCACCCAGGAGAGTGTCGTGATGGCTCAAGTGGCTGCTTCAAGTATCATCAGATGGGTCACTTTATGAGAGAGTGCCCCAAGAAGAAGCAAGATAATGGGGGCAATAGAGCCCAATCTTCTTCTACAGCTCCAGCAGATAGAAATAACCAGAGAGGAGCTACTTCAGGGACAGGCGGAGGAGCAAGCCGTCTGTATGCTATAACTAGTCTCTAGGATCATGAGAACTCACCAGATCTTGTCACTGTTATGCTTAAAGTTTTTACTTTTGATGTTTATCCCTTAATTGATCTAGGTGCGAGTTTGTCTTTTATGACTCCTTATGTAGCCATGAAGTTCAGCATTTCCTCCGAACAACTCCTTGAGCCTTTTAGTGTTTCCACACCTGTTGGTGAGTTTATTCTAGCAGAAAGTGTCTACCGTGATTGTACAATCCCTGTCTATCACAAGGACACCATGGCTTACTTAGTTTAGCTAGATATGGTGGACTTTGATATTATTCTAGGTATG
This sequence comes from Solanum appendiculatum, assembly GCA_018342035.1. Taxonomy (NCBI): domain Eukaryota; kingdom Viridiplantae; phylum Streptophyta; class Magnoliopsida; order Solanales; family Solanaceae; genus Solanum; species Solanum appendiculatum. The sequence continues at coordinate 113,604 of JAGDQO010000456.1, forward strand.
GACTGGCTTCATGCTTGTTATGCCTCAGTTGGTTGTAGAACTCGAGTTGTTAAGTTTCAAGTTAGCAGCAGTCCATCCGGTGTTTCACATCTCTATGCTAAACAAGTGTTTGAGTGATCCTTCACTTATTGTGCCTACCAAGGTTATTGGTATCAAGGACAACCTATCTTATGAGGAGATTCCCATTCTGATTCTTGATCATCAAGTTCGCAAGTTGAGAACCAAAGAGGTTGCATCAGTCAAAGTCTTATGGAGGAATCATTTTGTTGAGGAGGCTATATGGGAGGCCGAAGAAGATATGAAGAAGGTATACCCTCATATCTTTACCCCTATGTAGTTCCAATCCAAGGAATTAACCCTTCCTAAAGTACTCATTCAATTAAGTCCATCCTTCACAATTTTGAGTTTATGAGTTTTATGTGTATTTTGAACTAAATTTGTCTATTAAACATTTCCCTACCCCCTTCATCTACAGTTCATCCATCATTCGAGGACGAATGATTCCAAGGGGGAGATATTGTAACACTCAAAAAATTTCTAAACCAAGGCTCGAACCATTCTTTAATTGCTTGTGAAAATTGTATTGGGTGATTCGTAAATTTCTCATGTTTGTAAAGGTCATTTCTTTGGTGTTCGAATAGATTTGGATATAACTTAAGGTCTCAAGGATACCCTAGCACAAAGTTGATTTGAAAACTTCATTTTTGACTAAGTTTTGACATAAGATTCTACTTTGGTCAACGTCAAAAAATTATATCTCCAAGCACATAACGAATTAGGTGGCCCATACCTATCAAATTAAAGGTCTTTGAGTTCTCTTTCCAACTCTACCAAGTTAGGATCTATGGTCCATAGATCAAACCACGAACCGTAGATGGTCCCGTGGATAGTTTTTATCAGCTTTTAAAGATGGGTAGTTCAGTCTTTTCCCACCCCTTCTAAGCCTAACCCACAATGTTTTTACACCTAATTAAGGGTCTAAACAGTGTTAAAACATTCTTTTACGTTCTTTAACACTTAGAAGATTCAGAGCAAAGTTTCTAGAGGAGAACAACTAGGGTTTTCAATCATTCATCAACATCCTTCGAGTTTCGCCAAGAACTTTGTTCTTCCCAGGTATGTAACGCTATCATAGTGACGGATTGAGTTCCTCCTCACGCCCTACATATACTCTCTATCAGTAAAGAAAAATCTAGGGTTACATCCTTAGTATTGATAATTCTTGAGATGAGTTTTGTCGTTAAATTCTAAGTTGCAATTCCTAATTTTTGAGTTGCTACATATTATGGATTCAGATTTCTGAGTTGATTGTTCATGTCTAATTTTTAGCATGAACCCTATTATTTGAGTATTCATTGAGTTATTATTGATAATCTTTTAACCGAACAATTATCTTAAATAGATGTTTCTGAAAAAGTAAGGAATAGTTTTGATAAAAGTTTAAAGAAACATTTTGAGTAAATTTTAAGGGATTTATTGATTTCCAAATTCATCATTTTTACAATGAGAAAGAGAACTTTGATTTTCATAAAGAAGTTAGAGGAGTTTCGAGAAATAATTGAGCAGTTACCTCTTTTAAGAGCTTATTTTTAGTAATTACCTCATAATTGAAAAGAGTATGTGTTTACACATTTGATAATGAGTAAATATTATTGGGAGTAGTATTGAGCACCGATATGGGGATGATTTCAGATAACTCAAATTCCTCATAAACCATGTATGCCAACATGGGTAAATGATTCATACTTTTTAGATGATTTCCTTATGCCTTCGAGTAGAGCTTACTGTATCCACTTAGTTGAGGTTGTTCTATACCTCGGCAAGATATTGGACAGTTCTGGCAGTGTGGGCGAGACGTTGTATCATCACTTAGCTCATTGTGATGGTTGTCGATTAGAGAATCTCCCAAATAAGAGTAAAGCGTAATTTATAATATTTTTATATACATCCTTGAGTTAGCATCGTTTATTTACAAAGCTTTAAATATGTTGTCTTATATTATTGCTTCGCATTGAGTTGAGTTGAGTTGAGGTGAGTATTCTCCTAGCCCTATCTGTTCAGTTATTATTTTACTCAGCCATTTACATACTCGTGCATTCAATGTATTGATGTCGTTCGACCTGCATCTTTTTATGATGCAGATACAGGTGTTCAGGGTCATCAACATGCGCTTCGTTGATACCATTAGCACTCTAGCTAGCTTTGATGAGCCTCCTTGCTTTTCGGAGGACTTCACACTTATATTTACTATTTTGTTAAGTTGTCGAGGGTCCTGTCCCGACATCTATCTTAGTTTTTAGAGGCTTCATATTTAGTTAGAGTTGAGGAGTCACTCAGTATCTTTCCCTTTTGTTAAGATGTTTTGAGACTATTTTGCAAAATATTATGATTATTGAACTTAAGTATTTTCAAACAGTTTGAGTTAAGTATTTGTTGGAGTTTTAATGTTTGAATTTAATTTCTAAGCTTGTTAACATTTGAGTAAATCCTCCGCTAAGTAGTTAGACAGGCCAAGGGGTACGTTTGGGGACCAGAGATGGTTCTCGAGTGCCGGCTACGTCCAGGGTGTAGGCTCGGGGCGTGACAAACTTTGTATCAGAGCGAAGAGTTCAAGAGTCCTAGGGTGTCTATGAAGCCGTGCATGTAGAGTCCTTCTTATCGGTGTGAAGAGCGCCGCATCTATAATTAGGAGGCTACGACATTTAGGAAGCATTTCATTTTCTTCTTACTCCTTTTCGTGCGATAGAGTTCAACTCTATAAAAGTTTCCTCTAACTCGTGCTTACACATGTGTTTTCAGAACATGCCTCCCCGGAGAGCTGTTCGAGGACGTCCTATGAGGAGGAATGTTAATCCTCAAGGTCCAGAAGTTCCAAATGCATCAGAAGTTCAACCCCCTCAAGAAGATGTCACAAATGCTGACTTCAGGAATGCTATTCAGATGCTGACTCAGGTTGTGGCAAATCAGGCTAGTCAACAAAGAGTGGGTCGTTAGGATGTGTCTGATACATCTAGAATCCGTGAATTCTTGAGGATGAATCCCCTAGAGTTCACATGGTCAAATGTCACAGAGGATCCGGAGAACTTTGTGGAGGAACTTCAGAAAGTTTTCGAGGTTATGCGTGTTGCTGATGCAGAGAGTGGAGTTAGCTTCATATCATCTCAAAGCTATTGCTAGAATATGGCATGACCAATGGAAGAAGAATAGGGCAGAGGGGGCACCACCTTTGAGTTGGGCAGTGTTTCAAGAAGCCTTTTTGGGGCGCTTCTTTCCCCGCGAACTAAGGGAAGCAAAGGTAAGAGATTTTCTGAATTTGAAGCAGGAATCTATGAGTGTGCAAGAGTAAAGCCTCAAGTTCACTCAGCTATCTCTCTATGCTTCGGAGATGGTGGCTGATATGAGGAGTAGGATGAGATTGTTTGTGTCTTGGCTATCCCGCTTGTCAAGTAAGGAAGGTAAGGCGACTATGTTGATAGAGGACATAGACATAGACAGACTCATGATCCATGTGCAACAAGTTGAGGATGATAAATTGAAAAACAGAGAAGAGTTCCGCAGTAAGAGGGCTAAGACAACAAATCATTAATCCGGCCGCAGTTTTGGCTTTATTTTGTGGGATTCTTGGGATACGTGGTGTCTAAGGAGGGTATTAGGGTTGATCCGGCCAAGATTGAGGCAGTTAAGGGCTGGATGAGACCTACTTCTCCTACCGAGATTCAGAGTTTCGTGGGGTTGGCAGGCTACTAAAGACGATTTGTGCAGAGCTGTTCTAGTATTGCAGCGCCTTTGACTAGATTGACTCAGAAGACTGCAGATTTCCATTGGTCCAATGAGTTTGAGGTGAGCTTTCAAAAGCTCAAGAATTTTTTGACTTCGGCTCTTGTATTGACTTTGCCCGAGGAGGGTCTAAGTTTTACCGTATATTGCAATGTCTTAGTAGTTGGTTTGGGAGGTGTCTGATACGCCCAAATTACACCTCCCTAAAGAATTATAAGCGGTCGTTGTGAAATAAAGAACCTAACAAAGGTTAGGGTCGATCCCACGAGGAATAAGGTTCAGACTTAGCCTAATTTATTGTTAATTGTACGTTTAGTCAATTTATCTCTGAGAAAGGGGGGAAATAAATAAAACTAAAATTACGATTGCTAGATGTTTATCAAAACAAGTAAATAGATAACAAACTTTGCAATTTTGTGATATCAATATAAAAATAAAACTAGGACACATGTGTTCCCCACAAGTTCTTAACTCGGTAAACCTAATAACGGTAACTCTCTATAGTGTTTAACATGCATAGTCGATAAGTTAGGTATCCCTAAGTGATTGGTCCTCGAAATAGGGAATTTCACTATGCAACTTGGTTCGTCTACGTGTGTTGATTTACTAACCCTTACCTTTGACCCATATTAGCCCTCTGCGTATGTGGTTCAGGCTATAAGATAGCGGACTAAATCAACGCTAAATCTTTGTTGTTTAATCTCTTTCCCATTCGTTACTTCCTTGGTCGGCAAGTAGGAATAAGGTGAGTTCTAACGTTTGCCACCGTTAAAAAGCATTCAAAACGAAGAGATTAACAAATACATGCATAAACACCCATCAAGAATTACAACATTATTAGTTTTACTTTCGATAATTACTCATGGTTCCCACAACCCTAGTTGTGGATTTAGCTACTCATGTTTGAGGGATCACAACTCAAATTAGGGTTTGAAGAATAATTCATGAACTTACATTGATGATAGATGAAATCCACAATCTTCACTTGTAAAGTAAAAGCAAACTTTATAATCCAAACTTCAAGAAATTATTTCCACAAAAGTTGCAAAATAATTCCCAAAGTAAAAGCAAAAGATTCCAAACTTGTTCAACAACCCAAAAACAAATATTACACCTGGTATTTATATACAATAAGTCCTAAATAAACTAGGAAAAGGAAATACTAAGGAAATCCAGCTTGAGCAGAGTCATCTACTAGTCTCGACCTAGGGCTCGTCACAGAAACGATGGCTCGTAGGTCCATTTCATTGTTCAACAGTTAACAACAATTCTTACTTTCATCCACCTACGGGCATGACCTATGGCTGGTAGGTCTAAGCATGGCCCATCATGTCGAGTCGTCTTTCAAGTCCTACAATTCAATCTCTCTGAACTAATTGACGACTCCAATCTACGGTTTGTAGCAGGACCTACGGTTCGTCGTTCCTAACCGTCGATCCATACATAGAAAACTTCTTCAATCTTTAGAACCACGACTTCTACCTACGACTCGTTAGTAAAACGATAGCTCATAGATCTTCTCGTACATCACTAATAATATATTGCTGCACTCATTTCAACCATATCTTGCTCAAAACCTATTTCCTGTAAAATTTAACACATAAACCATCAAATCTACTAATAAAACTCTTAAGCTACATGCAAAACTCTAAGTTTAATGCATCAAAAGTACCGTACATTCACGGTACATCAACACCCTCAACTTAAAATCATTGCTTGTCCTCAAACGACACAACAAACTCTAAACGACACATATGTATAAGCAACCCGGACATAGAGCAATCATTCAACATTTTCTCAATCATCCTCCTCCTTATTTATTCTCAACATAGTGCAAGTTTCTTTATAAACTCAACAAGCTAACTCATGCGGATCAATAAATGACATAGACATATCAATAGACACATTAACATACACATACAACAATAACCAAGTTACCGACTCTTCAATAATACAACTTGTGCCATTACCACAAAAAAATCCCTTTTTTCACAAAATTTGACACTTTAGTTAGGGACTCAGTATTCACTCACACTCATAACGAATTCAATACAGTTCATGCACAATACCATAGGCTTTCCCTTATTTTCTCCGCTTTGCCTTTCCAAACCTTTCGACTAGAATCACTATAGGACTTTCTTGGCTTGTAACGTAGGCTCGAGGTCAGGTGTGGTATATTTGGACATTAAGTGACTTTTCTGCCTCTCCTTGATATCACATTTGGCTCGTTACCCTCTTTTTTCAATGATTTTTTCATATTTCATGTTTTATGCCCTTCTTCTTATGATTCATTCAAGCTCAAGTATGACTTTTGACTTGATCATCTTATTAGATCCAACTATTTCTTTATATTCGTCTTTAAGCATTTGATTATTTTGTTGCCCTTTTATTTATGTTTATTCACACTATTTTAAGTTGTTTCACTCTGTTTGCTTTCTTTGCTCTACACACGACTCTTTTCATACCCTTCCTTTCTTGCTTTCCTTCATAATAGCCACCCTCAACTTAGACGTTTAGTATGAGTTGACATACACAATATCCTAGAAAGGATCACGGCCAAAATTTAGGTAACTTTGCAGTAGCCACCCTCAACTTAGGCTTTTGGCCTACGTCGAGGTGTACGATGTCCACGGAGGGACTAGGGCCAAAACAAAGCTTAACAATACTTTCAGGGAAAGTGAATTGGGTGTATAGAAAGAATGGTATTCGTTAGGCCTAAACATTTGGATCGAAGGGAATTTTTTTTACATGTTTTTGGTTGGTTTATTTTAGCCTTAAGTGGGCTAAATATCAATAATGGACTATGATCATCTTCTAGTTTCCAGTTCAAATTACCTTAGCAAGACTAACGGGGCCAGTTCTAGATTCGCACATACTATACGAATATTAAAATAGCTTCACTCTCACATGGCACATCTTTGTAATTATCGAATCATCAATGAATCTAGTTAATGTTATAGCTTAAGTCATAGTGTCACATCGATACTTATCATGTCATACAAAGATCCTCCACATTCAACTTATTAAATTCACAGTTAAAGCACAAATAAATAACAAAATTTGGAGGGATATCACTTTCATGAACTAATGCCATCATGCTTTATTTCTAGATTACTTGTACACAATTACAATCCTAAACATGCCGGTTCAACAAAAATTAAATAGTTCTTTGGGGAAAAAGAACACAGGCAAGAAAACCTCAAAGGAGTGTGAATAGAGTTACTCAAGACTTCACCCCTTCACTTCACAATCCATTCACCCAACCCCAGACAAAAAGGTAGTGCAATGCCCTAGATGCACAAAAAAAATTAAAAACATCGGGTGAGACAAACCTGTGGTGCATACGCACCAAAGACCAATCAAGCAGTGGGTGGATCCGGTTTCCCGGAACCCCAGGATCACCAAGTAAGGCGTCCTCAGAAACAACCTCAGTAGCAAATGGGGGCGCATCATCAGTAACGCGCCCCAAACCAGACACTCCCGCAGCTAACTCTCGCATGCGCTCCTATCTCAAGTGCTTCTCTAACAAAGACCATCGCTGGGCAGCCTCTTGTTCCCTTCTCTCCCTCTTTGGGGCTCGACTTGCCTCCTCTGGGTCTGTCGCAGCCGCACTAGGGATCTACGGGACCCATCTACGGACTGTCAACTGGACGACGACTCGTCCTGCTGCTCCGTAGGTCAAGGTTTAGAAACTTGGAAATCTTGAATGTTCACAGTGCCAATGATGGTTCCCACCTACGGCCCGTCATTCCACCTACGGTCCGTAGGTGACCTCCGTTGTCACTGGCACCAGGTTTGAAATACTGCATTTTCATTTCTTGGAAAGCTTTGGGTTATTACAAATAAGATATTAAAAAAAGAATAAAAAGAGAAAAATGAACATGACGTTTGGATAAGTGATAGAAATTTTTATATTAATAAAAATAATAATTTTGTTTAGATGGATTTTAGTGAGCATAGATTTTAGTTGAATCCCCATTTTTGAGTTGGATTATAATAAATTGAGGGTTGATTTAAAATTGGCCAATAGAAAGATATCATAAAATTAATTATTTTTTGAATATTATTTATAAGTTTATCGGGTCAAAATATGAATCATATGTAGTTTTAAACAAAATAAAATTTTAAAAATATGGTTTTTATTATTTATTTAAGAATGGTTTAAATTTGGACCAATCACATTAGGCAACATAATAAATAAATATTTAATAATTTTACTTTAAGGGAGCTATTAAAAATAAGGGCAAATATAAGCCAAAGGATTAACATAGAGGGTATTTTTGAGCCAAAAGGTACACATCATGGGTTTAATTTAAGGCCGAAAGGTGGATGAAAGGTAGTTTTGTACCAATTCAAATACTTGAGGGGAATTTTAGGCCTTTCTCCAAAGGATCAATTGAAAGAATTTTTGAATAAGGGTTTTATTAGACCGAGTATCTCACCATGAGTGCTTCGGTATTGTTTGTTCGAAAGAAGGATGGTTCACTCCATATGTGTATTGATTATTGACAACTGAAGAGGGTTACAATATAGAATAAGTATCCTATTCCAAGGATTGATGACTTATTTAATCAATTCCAATGTCTGAGTTTCTTCTCAAAGATTGATCTTCGATCGGGGTATCATCAATTGAGAGTAAAGGAAAGAGACATTCTGAAAATGGTTTTTTGAACTTGGTGTGCTCAGTATGAGTTCTTGGTGATATCGTTTGGTTTGACTAATGCCCTAGCGACATTCATGGATCTTATGAATGGAGTGTTCAAGAAATATCTTGACATGTTTGTGATCGTATTTATTGATGACATTTTGATTTACTCACGGTGTGAGGATGAGCATATTGATCATTTAAGGATTGTGTTGCAAATCCTCAAGGATCATCAATTGTTTGTGAAGTTTAGCAAGTACGAGTATTGGTTGAGGTTCGTTGCTTTTCCTTGCCATATTTTCTGCGGTGATGGTAGTCAAGTTGATCCTAAAAATACTGAGGTGGTTTAGAACTAGCCTAGACCTCTTTCCCCTTCCGATATTCAGAGTTTCTTGTGTTTTGCTAGTTATTATAGAAGGTTTGTGGAAGAACTTTCTTCTATTGCTTCACCTTTGACTACATTTAATCAAAAGAAGGTTAAGTTCCTATGGTCGGAAGCGTATGAGAAAAGTTTCCATGAGTAAGAGAATAGTCTTACCTCTGTTCCAGTTTTGACATTGCCGAAAGATTTCGATGGGTTTGTTGTGTATTGTGATGGTTCTAGGATTGAACTTGAGTGTGTCCTAATGCAAAATGGGAAGGTCATTGCTTATGCCTCAAGGCAACTTATTGTCCATGAAAACAACTACCCCACCCATTATTCAGAGTTAGCAACGATTATTTTTGCCGTCAAATTTTGAGACATTACCTGTATATTGTCCATATGGATGTGCTTACCAACCATAAGAGTTTACAGTATGTGTTCAAGAAGAAGGATCTAAATCTTCACCAAAGGCAATGGCTTGAACGTTTGAAAGACTATGACATGAGCGTCCTCTACCACTTAAGCAAGGCCAATATGGTGGCCGATGCCCTTAGTCTATTGTCCATGTGTAGTGTGGCCCATGATGAAGATGGTAAAAAGGAGTTAGTTCATGACATTCATAGAATAGCTGGGTTAGTGTTCGCTTGGTTGATTTTGATGACGGTGGTATCATTTTTCAGAATTGGTCAAAATCACCTTTTGTGTCGAATATGAAAGTAAGCAAGATCTTGATCCAATTTTGGTTGAGTTGAAGGAAGCGGTGCACAAAAAGGTTGTAGAGACTTTCGCCCAAGAGGGAGATTGAGTGTTTTGTTATCAAGGTCGTTTGTGCATTACAAATATTGATTAGTTGAGGAAACATATTTTATTAGAAGACCATAGTTCTCGTTATTCTATTTACCTAGGAGCCAACAAGATGTACCACGATTTGTGGGAGGTCTATTGGTAGAATGTAATGAAGAAGGATATCGCAGAATTTGTAGCTAAGTGTCCTAATTATCAAGAAGTGAAGGTTGAGCATCATTATTTAGTTGGTTTGGCTCAAGACATTGGCATTCCTACTTGGAAGTACAAAGATTTAAATATGGACTTCATCACAGATTTACCTCGTACTCGTCGTCAGTTTGATTCGATTTGGGTATTTGTGGATCGGATGATGAAGTCAGCTCAATTTCTTCTGATGAAGACTTCATTTCCAGCCGAAGACTATGTTAGACTTTATATTCGAGAAATGATGAGGTTGCATGGGGTCCTTTTATCAATTATCTCCGACTATGGTACTTAGTTTAGATCTCAGTTTTAGAGGTCGTATCAGAATGGTTAGGTACTCAAGTGAAGCTTAGTACGACTTTTCATCCTTAGACCGATGGTCAAGCTTAGCGTACGATTCAGACTTTTGGAAGATATGTTAAGAGGCTGTGTGATTGAGATTAAATGAAATTTGAATGATCATTTCCCTTTGATTAAGTTTTCTTATAATAATAGTTACCACTTAAGTATCCAAATGTCTCCATTTGAGGCTATCTATGGTAAGAGGTGTAGGTCTCCTATTGGTTGGTTTGAAGTTGGTGAGGTCACTTTGATATGACCATGTTGGTTCATGATGCTATGGAGAAGGTTTTACTTATTCCAGAAATATTGAAAATGGCTGAATGCCGATAAAAGTCTTATGCCAATGTTAGAAGAAGGGGATTGAATTTGATGTTAATGATTGGGTATACTTGAAAATCTCACCTATGAAGGTACTGATGATATTTGGGAAGAAAGGGAAGCTTAGTCCCCATTATGTAGGCACATATCAGATTTTGAGGCATTTTGGAAAGGTGGCCTACGAATTAGATTTGCCTTTCGATTTGGCATTGGTGCATCCGGTGTCCCACGTCTCTTTGTTTGAAAAGTGTGTTGCTGATCCTACATCAATAATTCCATTGGAAAGTTTGGGACTTAAGGAAGGTCTTTCTTATGAAGAGGTTCCGACTGAAATCTTGGATCGTCAAGTCCTAGATTTGAGAACTAAAAAAGTTGCTTCCATAAATATTTTTTGGAGGAATCAACTAGTTGAGGGCACTACTTGGGAAGTCAAAGCCGATATGATGTCCAAGTATCCTCATCTCTTTCCTTCCACTCCTATTTTAGTTTAAGGTATTAGCTAATCATGGTTCACTCTTTCAGATTCATGCGTTTTTTAGGGAGTTTGGATTAGATTAAAAGTTGGTCAAACCTACTTTTAAGTTAGTTTTTGACTTCTGGAAGTGTTTGGCAAATGTAAAAAATAACTAAAAATAAGTCAAAATGACTTAAAATAAGTTAGGAAGTGTTTGGCAGGGTCAAAAATGACTTTAAAATGTTTTAAATGACTTAAAATAAGTCAAAAACCAAAAGTAGGTCTCCCCCTACTTTTTAATTTTTGACTTAAAAGTCATTTAAGTTTGACTTTTTATTTTTCACTTAAAAGCTACTTTTTTTAAACAAATCCAAACGGGCTCTTAGTCTTGGTAATGAAAAGTCCCACATGATGGTCTTTGATTCACCAAGACGAGTCATAGAACTCACTACGGGCTGTAGGAAGTGTCTGTAGGAGTGAACCGATGCTAGTGGTTCTTGAGACCTAAGCTTCTACGAGGGAGACCTACGAGTTGTAGGAATGTGGAAGGGTCATAAAAAGGTTCCATGGAAGATGTTTTGGACTTAAAGGATTTTTTGTAATTTGGGGTCTACGGAAGAGGTCTTCAGACCGTAGGAAGATTGACATCTCGTAGAATTTACCCGTGGAAATTATTCAGGATTTTAGGCTCCAGTAATTGACCCTACGACTGGCCAAGAAAAAGTGTCATAATTCCTACAACATGTAACCCCTAAACTATGTCATGTTGACCCTATAACTATCCTTATAACTAATTTTATACTCCTAAGTCTACACATTGCCTCACATTCACTCAAAACCCCAAATTTCCTCCAAGTTCATCCTCTCAAATTGTCTCAAGAATTCTCAAGGCAAAAGCTAGGGTTTCATCAAGGTCTAAGGTTTCTCCCTCCATTACTATGACTTCGATTATCCAAGGTATGTGTGAAATTCACTAATGGATTCCTTTCATCCATTGGGTTCCAAAAGAATAACAAATATCCAATAGGATATTGTTGCTTCCAATTGCACACGCAAGTGTACGTGGTCGCAAAAGTAATAAGTGGCTCTTTAAGAACCGGAATATCAAACCCACAGAGACTTGTCAATTAACTATTTACTAAATTATACTAGTCTAATTATTTATTTAAGAGTGTCAAAAGAAATAAAAGAATGCAATAATTAAACACTAAGATTACCTTACGGTGATTGGGACAATTCCAGGGCTGCAACATGCATAGGGTTTCATGTATCGCATCTCATGTAATGAATTAAATACGGTTATCAAATTACTGATTTACAGGGTTGATTTTATGATCATGATCTCTCGACCTCTAATCGCCTACTCCAACTAGCTGTCTAACTACATCGTTGAGCGGGGATAGGCAGTCCTAATTGGCGAGCATTTATATTTCATCCTGTTTCGTAACCAAGCGAGGTGTTCGTCCGGGCGTCACTCCTGAACACTAATCTAAACAAAGTTAGAACAAGCTCTTTGCATTCTTTGGTATATCTACCTCTTTATCTCTCGAGTCCAAGAATAGACAATAGATTTATTTCTATGGTGATCAAGCATGAAATACTAAAACAAGAATACAAAAATAATTTTAATGATAATCAACATTAATTCAAAACAATCGATGTTCAACAATTACCCATGGCCGCAACCCCAGAACAAGGGTCTTTAGCTACTAATACCTAAGAAAAAGAAGAAGAAAAGAACCCTAAAAAGTATTGACAATTTTTCCTTACAAAGTGTCTTCCTTAAAAAGTATATCCCAATAATTATTTCTATGGACTATTTATAGATATAGAAAACCCTAAATAAAATAACTGAGTCCAAAACAAATTAGGAACCCAAAACCAAAACGGAATTGAAATTCTGTACCGCCGCCCAACCTTTCCATATATATAAATATTAATATAATATTCAATTTAATCCATTAAGCTGCCTGCTTGATTTTCCTTCTTCAATCTTTCATAATTAATTCATTTTAGCTCCAAACTTCTTCAACTTTGTACCAATTTAATCCTACAAATAAAACACACTATTTAGCACAATCCATAAAATCCATGCTAAAAAAGGACAAATATAAATAATAAATATGAGGCAATTATAATAAGAAAATATATTTTTTGCCTCAGATCAGATATCAACCCAATTCTCTTAAGGTTTCACATATTTTTATGGGTTCAATTTAAAATGATTCAATTGCTTATATTCAATGTTATTTTGCATGATTTGATCCAATTACATATTTTTCAATTGATTTCGTATGATCCCATGCCTTCCTAATTATACTATGATTATAAACCAATGAACTATGATTATGGATTAATGTATGTTTTAAGGAATTGATGATTTATGACTAAAGGATCCTGTTAAGATAAAGTACCTATTATTGGTGAAAAGGGTTTTCTCCCATTTGAAAGGAATCATGATTTAGATGCTTAAAAAGGAAGTGTCTTGATGAACAATTATGAAATCATTGTTTTGAAAGGAGCTATTCTAATATGAACTTTTGATTGGATTGGTAGTATTTGATTATTGCATTTCCATGTATTTCGATATGATTATGTCTATCCTGTTGGGATTTTACTTAGCACCAAGAGGACATTGGAATGGAGGCCTTACTATTAGTAGAGGTTTGGTCTTAGTAGCAATTCCCTTGTCCAAAACTACATGTGTCATGATCCGACTCCCCGAGTAATGATCGCACCTACTAAAACCAACCAGTAGTTAAGCCACCCCGTACCCAGAATGACAAGTACTGAGTACAAGGGTAGAACTAAACAACAAACAATGCTAATAATAAGAAAAGAAAGAAATGGAAAGCAAACTAAAACTATATACGAAGGAACCTCCCTAAACCTGGAAGTCATGAGTACAGAGCTGTCTAACGATATAATACAAGTCCCAAAAGTTGGACCACAACAAGCCGTCTCAAAGGCAAAAGACAAGATAACAGAGGTATAGAAGGAGACAGGCTAGTCCAGGATGCCAAGTGCTAACCCTCGTCTCTGATATCCACAAGCTACAAAGACGACACGAACGATCACTGGTGATAACTAGTACTAGGGCCTGCATCATGAAAAGATGTAGAGTGTAGCAGAAGTACCAAAACAAAGGTACTCAATAGGCATCATAGGCTGACTGAGCAAGAAATGTAAAACAATATGAAAAGATAGAATCTAGACAAGAATAAAGGTCAAAGCGGATATGAAAAGAAGCACACGAGCGCAATGAAAGTAAATCTAAGCTAAACCTAACTGGACCCCATAAGCCAAGAAGGTACACTCGTGCACAAGTTTAAATAACAACCGAACGATCCCCATAAGTCCGACAGGTACACATAATAGCTAAGCCAACAAGATCGAAGAGTAATCCAGATCCGAATCGAAAAACTAGTCAACTCCCAGCCCAGCTAGCAAGTATGACAATCAATTCAACCGATCAAATCCCAGTCCAGCTATCACAATCCAAAGTATCCTCTATGTGTGACATGGCGTATAGGACCCCGAGAGACCCCACACAAGCCACTTAGCATACATATACATAAGGTAAAGGAAATAATGAGGAAAGAAAAAGACAATCTCAAAAATTAAAGAGTTTACTGATGAGTCGGTAGTTTTGTCTCATTTATAGCTTCGTTTATGTCAATTTAGTGCCCTTAATGCCATTTTGTACACCTACAACTGATGTTAAGCCGTTTGTGTGCAGCATAGAGGACAAGGAATGGGATGTAGACAATATATTGCAAAAAGGAAGTCAAAAAGCACGAAAATTGAAGGAACATAAAGGTTGAGGCTCGCCAAAGTCATTTCGGTGATGCGCCGAGTGGACAGGACATCACCTAAAGTTTCAGGGAGCTAAGGAATAATCCAAGTCCAAACGGCTAGCTCATAGACCAAATGGCATGTCGCCGATCCAAACGGCGAACCCCGATGTATATCGCCTAAAGTTCAAGGGAGAAAAGAAAAAATCTAAGTCAAAACGACGAGCTGAGAGACTATTTGGCACATCGCCGAGTTGATCGGTGAGCCCGATTTATTTCTCCTAAAGTTCCAGGATGAAATCAGCACCAAAGTGATGGGTTGAAGGGGCGAGATTGAGAAATTTGGCGTGTCACCGAATATAAGGGCGAGACACAACTTATGTCGCCGATTGATCTGCAAATTTGAAATTTTTGGGAAGTATAAATAGAAGATTTCAAATGTGAGCAAGGTGTGGAGAAAAAGGGAGTTGAACAAGAGAGTATAGATGTATCTAAAATACGTAGTTTTTCTTGGTGAATGAACTTGTGAGGTTTTTCTTTAGGTAGATTCTAGCATTGTGTATATTTTTAGTTGATTAATTTTGTTGTGTGAAGATTGATAAACTCAATGGAGAATGCATCTGGTAACCAATTCCTCACTTTCATTATGATTGGCCAAAACCCTAATTCCTTAGGGGTGTGATTATGTGTTCAAACACCTAATTAGCTTATGGGTCTTATCAATTGCTGAATTACTTGTTGATCTAGTGTGGGTTTAGTTGTTAATTCATGTTTATATCTTGTGAATTAAAGCTGCAAATTTAATTCTAGCTTAGATCTCTTTGTATGCTTGTTAAAGATGCATTTGAGTGAGATTGACTTCTGATGATTGTATGGGTTTTTACTTGTACTACTCAGCTTGTTAAAGTGGGTTTAATTAAGGTGTATGATTCTGTTCTGATTATTTAGTCTATTGGGGTTTGGTAAAACCCAATTGAAAGCATGATAGTTAGTTGTAAGATAGCTATCATAGCGATAATCTTGCCTACCCATTACAGATTAACATCATTAAGCAATTGGTTATGACCTATTTAGTGAAATTGGTGGTTGAACACTCACACATCCCTAAGGTCCCTTTTTCATTGATTAAACTCTTTTTGAAATTGTGATTTAGCGAAATTAGCCATTAAAACTATTCTAGCCTCCTATTGGAAAATTTGCAAATTTACATTATCAATTGTTTCGAGTGTTTTCTACCTACAAAAAGCTAAATCACCTTAATACTTCTAATTTGAATTCTAAACTTAGTCCCATTCCTCGTGGGATTGACCCCAACTCCTCGTTGGGTTTATATTGTTAACGACCGCTTACATCTTGAACCGTGATAGGTTTATTTGAGCGTTATCAAAAATGGTGCCGCTGTCAGGGAATGGCGTTTAGAATTCTTATACCGACGTGTTTTAGTGAATTAGTTTGATTGTAGTTGAATTTACTTATTAGTTCTCTCGTTGTTTAGTTTTCAACCGGTGACGACATGAATGACGCTGATAGTGTTGTTGGTCAGAATGATAATGTGTGTCAGTTGAATGACGACATTGGTAATATGAACGACTTCAATGTGGCTCAGGTGGGAAGTGCGGGAGCCATTCGCTTATCCCCCTACTGTGGGTAATGCCATCTTTCATGTGACCGGAACTATGCTTTAGTTGTTGCAACTCAAAGGATCATTTGAAGGACTTGCTCATGAGAATCCGCATGAACTTCTTCAGAATTTCTTGGATGTGTGTAGTTTGTTTAACTTTAAGAACATATCTCAAGAGTCAATTCGACTTCGGTTGTTCCCTTTTTCTCTAAATGGGGAAGCAACGAAGTGGCTCACTGAATTACCAAGGGATTCAATTACTTCTTGGGAGGAGCTAACGGGAATATTCCTTGAACGATTCTTTCGTCCTTTGAAGATGGTGAACTTGAGGGATGGCATTCAGAACTGCAAGAGACTTGATGGTGAAACCAATCCATGAGACATGGCCTAGATTCCAAAAGCTTATTATTCAATGTCCTACACATGGGTTGCCTGAATATGTGTTGTTCCAATACTTCTACTGTAGTCTTGATTCGGTAAACAAGTTTATTGCCGACCTTTTGATCCAATGTGGAATCATGAGACAACCATTTCCTATTCCAGTAGCCTTGCTTGATGACATGATAAAGATTAACCGAGCTTGGCACACAAAAGAAGACCAAGTATTGCCTCTTGTAGTCAGAATGACCAAGGAGCAAATTGTGAAAGACCAAGAACGTGAAGCAAATATGGCAAAGATGATGACTCAGATGGACTTGTTAACAAAGCATGTAATGGTTGTGAAGTCAAAAGACGTAAACGCAGTTGCTACGAGCCCAAATGATGCTACATTTGAGACCGTGTACAATGAAGAAGTCCAATTTGTGTCGAATCAGATGGTGGGTTCTCGTCCGAGCTATCAAAAGCTGGGTGGGAATCAAATTTGGAACAAAGATCAAGGTAGTGGTTGGAGAGATAGTCGTGAGTGGCGTGATCGAAATGCAAATTGGAGTGATGGTGAGGGAGATTGATATGTGTCTCCGCATGATTGTCCTAAAGCTAATGAACTAAAGGCTGATCCTAGGAATTATAGAACGGAGGAAATGCTTGCTCGTATTTTGCACAAGGTGGAAGGGTCAGACAAAGTACTCAAGGAGATGAAGCATGATTTTTCTTCTTTAAACCAAATGGTCACTTCGCACTCAGCCTCAATCAAGCATCTTGAGTCTCAAATGGTTCAAATCTCCACTCAACTGAATTAGAGATCAATTGGTGGTCTTCCTAGTGACACCTTAGCCAACCCAAAGAATGAGAATCCTCAATGTATGGCGATTGTCACTCGAAGTGGAAAAGTCTTGGACACCAATGTATCTGAGAACAATGTGATCGAACGGGAGAAGACTCCACAGATTGTAAATGATGAGGGTGGTATGGAAGATGATGGTGAGCCAAGCGATGTTAAGTCGGGAAAACACACTACTTCTCAGATAGAGAATGTATCTAAATCGGTCCCTCCAAAACCGTTGCCAAAAGTTAACCCCCCATTTCCACAAAGGCTGAAGAAAAGAGATGATAATGCGAAATTCCAAATGTTCCTTTTAATTTTCAAGTCTCTCTCAATTAATCTTCCTTTGGTGGATCCTCCACTAGAAATGTCGGGGTATGCCAAGTTTATGAAGGAGATGGTCACGAAGAAGAGAAGTATGGACTTTGTAACGGTGGAAGTATCCCATAGTTGCAGTGCTATAATTTCGAATGTGGTTGCAAAGAAAGATGATCTGAGAGCATTTACAATACCTTGCACTATTGAGGTATTCAAATTTCCAAGCATTATGTGATTTGGGAGCCAGCATTAATTTGATGACATATACTATTTTCAAACAACTTGGGCTAGGTGAGCCCAAGTCTACCACAATGCGACTTCTCATGGCAGATCGCTCTATCAAGCGACCCATCGGTGTTCTTTATGATATTCTTGTGCGGGTTGACAAGTTTATTTTTCCGACAGATTTTGTTGTTCTTGATTGTGAGATAGATGCCGAGATCCCTATTATTCTTGGTAGACCATTCTTGGCTACCGGGAGAGCACTTGTCGATATGGAAAGCGAAAACTTGAAATTTAGAGTTAATGAAAAGGAAGTCACTTTCAATGTGTGCAAGTCCAGGAAGCAACCAAATGACATCCATGTGGTGTCGGTTATTGATGTTATCGATGAAGCGGTAGCCAGTGTTATTGAGGTATATTGCATTTGTGACTCGTTAGCTGCTGTGATATTGAACTATGATGAGATGGAGATCTAAGATTATGATGAGGTAGCTGCTCTATCGGGAATAGGATCTTTCTCTAAAACTTCTTTGAAGCTTGAAATTTATTTGAAGAATAGAGAAACTCCTCCCGTAAAGCCATCCATTGAAGTAACTCCGAAGCTCGAGTTAAAAGCTCTTCCTTCCCATCTTCGATATGTCTTCTTGGGAGCTGACAATACTTTACTGGTGATCATTGCAGCTAACTTACTTGAAGAGCAGGCACATGCGCTTATGAGTGTGTTGAAAAGGTACATTAAAGCTATTGGGTGGAAAACTGCTGACATAGTAGAAATTCCCCCTGAAATTTGTACACACAAAATTCAGTTGGAAATTGATTGTAAGCCTAGTGTAGAGCACCAAAGGAGGTTGAACCCTTCTATGCAAGAAGTGGTTAAAAAGGAGATCATTAAGTGGCTAGATGTAGGTGTGATTTATCCCATTGCAGACAGCAAGTGGGTAAGCCCAATCCAGTGTGTCCCAAAGAAAAGAGGTATGACCGTGGTGCCAAACGAAAAAGGTGAACTTGTACCTATGCAACTTGTCAGAGGTTTGCGGGTATGCATGGACTATAGGAAGCTGAATTCGGCAACTGAGAAGGATCATTTTCCCATGCCCTTCGTGGACCAAATGCTTG
Source organism: Solanum appendiculatum (assembly GCA_018342035.1). NCBI lineage: Eukaryota > Viridiplantae > Streptophyta > Magnoliopsida > Solanales > Solanaceae > Solanum > Solanum appendiculatum. Next base: position 132,769 of record JAGDQO010000456.1, read on the forward strand.
ATAGGTTAGCGGGGAGTGGATGGTATTGTTTCCTTGATGGTATTCCGGGTACAATCAAATCTCTATAGCCCCGAAGGACCAAGATAAGATGACTTTCACTTGTCCCTATGGAACGTTTGCATTTAAACGTATGCCTTTTGGACTATGTAATGCTCTAGCAACGTTCCAAAGGTGTATGTTGTCAATTTTTGCTGATATGGTTGAGGCCTCTATGGAGGTTTTCATGGACTATTTCTCCATAGTGGGTGACTCCTTTGAAGAATGCCTTGAACACTTAGAACTAGCCTTGCAAAGGTTTGTCGAAAATAACCTTGTACTTAATTGGGAGAAATATCATTTTATGGAAAAAAAGGGATTGTTTTGGGACACAAAATTTCAGGGAAAGGTATACAAGTAGATCAAGAAAGGGTTGAGGTGATTGTCAAGCTACCACCTCCGGTCTCTGTTAAAGGTGTTCGAAGTTTCTTAGGACACGCAGGTTTCTACAAGCGATTCATTAAAGATTTCTCAAAGAGTGCTCATCCGTTATGTAAACTTCTAGAGAATTCAAGCGTGTTTTTGTTTGATGAAGCATGTATGGTTTGTTTTGAATGTCTCAAAGAGAGGCTTGTGTCAGCTCCGTTCATTGTTGCCCCGGATTAGGGTAGCCCATTTGAATTAATGTGTGATGCTAGTGGTACTGCCTTGGGTGCTGTTCTGGGACAACGTAGAGGCAAGTTGTTTCACCTAATATACTACGCTAGCAAGACCTTAAATGTGGCCCAACAGAACTACACTTTTACCGAACAAGAATTGTTGGCTGTAGTGTATGGTTTCGAGAAATTCAAAGCTTACTTATTGGGAACTAAAGTAGTGGTGCACAGGAACCATGCAACAATCCACTACTTAATGGCCATATAGGATGCTAAACCAAGGCTAATTCTGTGGATATTGCTCCTACAAGAATTTGACTTTGAGATCAGGGATCGGAAAGGGTGTGAAAACCAAGTGGCAGATCATTTATCTAGACTCGAAACGAATGTTGTGGTGTCCGGGGACAAGTAGATTGAGGAAGCTTTTCCGGATGAAATGGGCATGATGATCTATCATGGTTCCGTTCCTTGGTACGCCGACTTCGCGAATTATGTTGTGTGTGGAATTATACTTGAAGGACTTTCATTTTATCAGCGTAAGAGATTCCTCTTTGACCCAAAAAAGTACTTTTGGGATGAGCCTTATTTATTCAGGGAATGTGCATATCATATTATTAGAAGATGTGTGCCGGAGGTCGAAGCGAATGCCATACTTAGTTCATGCCACGCTTCCCCAGCTGGTGGTCATTATTGTGGGGTGTGAACTTCTTCAAAGGTATTGCAAAGTGGATATTATTGGCCAACATTGTACCAAGATGCTAACTCCCTAGTCCGCAAGTGTGTTCCATGTCAAAAGCATGGAGGACTGTCACGCCGAAATGAGCTTCCCCTTACCCCGATCCTTGAAGTTGAATTATTTGATGTGTGGGGCATTGATTTTATGGGTCCTTTTGTGAGCTCATATGGGAACAAATATATTTTGGTTTCCGTTGAATATGTGTCAAAGTGGGTAGAAGCCATAGCTTTACCCAACAATGATGGGAGAAGTGTAATTGCATTCCTGAAGCGGCATATCTTTACAAGGTTTTGCACACCGCGAGTAATCATTAGTGATAGGGGTTCACAATTTTGCAATCGATGGTTTACGTCGTTGTTGACCAAGTATGGAGTGAAGCATAAGGTAGCCACACCTTATCACCCGCAAACCAGCGAACAGGTTGAAGTATCCAATCGATAAATTAAAGAATTTTTAGCCAAAACGGTGAATGCAATCGTTCAGATTGGTCGTGAAAGTTGGAGGATGTTTTGTGGGCCTACAAAACTGCTTTCAAAACACCAATTGGTATGTCACCATATCAGTTAGTATTTGGAAAATCATGCCACCTCCCGGTGGAGCTCGAGCATAAGGCACTATGGGCCTTAAAGGCCATTAATTTAAATTGGGATGTTGTCTCCAAGAGTAGGGTAGACCTGTATGAATGGGAGGAATTTCAGCTCTACGCTTTTCAAAATGCTGCCCTCTATAAAGAAAAAATGAAGAAATTGCATGATTCCAAAATTCTTCATAGGGAATTTAGGGTTGGTGATCCTGTATTTCTCTACAATTCGTGTTTGCGGTTATTCCCGGGGAAGCTCAAGTCCAAATGGTCAGGGCCTTTCAAGGTGAATCGTGTGTTTGCAAATGCAACTATTGAGGTTCAGGATGAGAATGGCTCAATCTTTAAGGTTAATGGGCAAAGGCTGAAGCTCTACTTCGAAGAGGGTCCCGTCGTGCGAATGATTGATGTGGTGTACCTGGATGATGCTTGAATGCATGTCCACGCCATGCCACGATGCTAAATAAGGCGCTTCTTAGGAGGGAACCCAAGCTCTATTTTTTTAGTGTTTTTGAATAACGTGTGTTGGATGTGTAGGTTGGAGTGTGAATGTCGAAAGATTGCAATTAGGCGAGGGGCAGCACCAATCGGCGCATTGCCCATCTGCCTTGGGATCACCTAAATTCCTTAAAACTTGAAGGTTGAAGTCACAAAATACACTGGAATAATGGGCGAGCGGTTGTACCATTCAGCGCATCGCCGAGTAGATCGGTGAGCCCGATTTATCTCACCTTTTGGACTCAAATGTTGGTGGGACTTGCTGTGACTTTCGGCGATGGAAGATACCACTCGGCGCATCACCGAGTGGAAGGGAGACATTATTTTTATCGCCCCTTAGGGCGATAACTGAAGAGTTTTTAAACCTTTCAACTTCAAACTTTCATAGTTTTTGAAATTTGCCTCTTATACCTGCACTCCCTCGCCTTTTTACATTTGTTTTACTTAGTTTTTTTGTTGATTTGTCGTGAAGTACTTGAGGAGCGCCCCAACCCCATTTTCATCGTGTGTGCCTTGATATTGTCAACTTTGAGGTTAGTTCTCAATAATGCTTTCCAATTTTTAACCCCCATGAATTGTAGAGCCTTGTTATGGATAATTGAGTGTTTAATTGCATGTGTGCTTGTTTACTATGAATGTATTTTATTGTTTTGATACCATGCTTTGAGTAATTGTTTCGATATTGGGTGATTATTTCAATCGGGGGATGGGCTTTCGATTTAATTGCTTGGGTTGTTGTGTTGGTGATAGGGTGAATCTGAGTAACCCCCGAATGCAATCAATTAGCCTAATTTTGCCCAATGATGGATTGACTGACGTCTTTCTTAGGGACAAATTGTCATTTTGTTATTTTCGATTCGATTTGGGGAAGTCTAAGTACCCTGAGGTATAATTAGGTGTGGGTCTAAGCTACTTGGTAGTAATTGAACTTCAATTGTTAATTATTGGGCTGTTTGTTGAAACCCAAAAAAGTTTTAGAATTGTTGTTTCCTTTTGATGGTTCAGCGAGCTAAGTCGGGCTCGCCGTTCCACTCGGTGACTCACCCTTTAGCTCGCTTATCGCCTTTTTGTAGCCCATTTGAGGTCTGGAGTTTTGTAACATTCGGCGACATGCCTTGTGCTTGCTGAGTGCATTCGGTGACTCTCCGAGTAGTTAATTGTATCACCTTTTGTGCTTGCATATTTGACTGTGTAGTTCTGTTATTTTCGGTGACCTGCCTATTACCATTCGGCGATTGATTCTGCATTTTTTACTTAAGTTCTTTCTCCCTCATTTTGATCGATCCTCATTGTTTGGTTTGTTTTGTTTAAAGATATGCCTCGCCAAAAAGCCCACGCTACCAAGCCTCCTAAGAAGAGTAGCAAAGGCATAGAGATTGCCTTCGAGGGTACACGACCTCGACAACCAAAACAACCCGCACCCCAATGGAAATGAAAAGGGAAGCAACAGGTTATGGAGGAGTCTGCTTCAAATAATGAGGAGCAGTCGATACAATTCACCTCCACATAGTTAGGTCACGCTGATAGTGATTGGTCTGAGGCTCCTATCGGGGTCCTACTTAAGAGAACCTGAACTGTGGTTAGGTCCAAGAGGTTGCATGACCCACTAGCTAGGGTCAAAAACCCTCCAACTATCTCGGAGCCCCAGCGTACATCAACTCCTGCACCTACTGCTACAGCCTCAACTCTGACCCCGGCTCAGCTTCAAAGATTGATGAATAGATTGAAGGCTGCGGGTGCACTTACTATACTTGAAGAGAAGAGGCTATCTACTGATGGAGTGGTGGATATATATCCCGTGGTCTGGGATACACTCCAGATTCAAAAGTTTCAGATCTTCACGCAGCCCCGGAGCCTATACGTCCCCACTTAAGTACGCGAATTCTATGCTGCCTACGCTAGTCTAGTCCCAAGGGTCAAGAAGTTGTATCAGTCCACGAAACTAGTGGACTTCGTCATCATGAGGGGAAAGAAGGTCAAGTGTAGCCAACTAGAGATAAATGATGTTCTGGGCTGCACCTACAGGTACATGCACTTCCTCGAGGACAAGTTGAAAGGGAGCTTTGAGACATTGAAGGGATGGTTGGCACCGTTAATAAGTGATGCCTCACCCCGTTGGTTGGATACCAGAGCTATCATCGAGAAGCGGGATTTGAACATCATAGCTCGGTATTGGTTTGGGTTTTTGAGCAGCAACTTCATGCCTTCTCAAAATGAGTCTATCCTCCGACACCCGAAGGTAGCACTTCTAGGTTGCATTATTGCTAGACAGCTGCTTAATTTGGGGATGATAATCGAGAAGGAGATATTGATGAGAGCCAAGAAGCATCACACTTCACTACCATTCTCGATCCTCATTAGTGAGCTATGTAGACGAGCGGGTGTCCCCTTCGATAAGAAGATGGATGTTGAGGTTACTTCGACCTTGTTTTGTAACACTCGGAGTATCGAGGCTGAGTACCAAAAGGATGAGGCTGAGTGGAGGAGGAGACCTCCTCCAGTTGATACGACCCCACCAGTAGATATCGATGCTATGGAGATGGGTTCTCCCAGCCCCGCAGTTTAGCCGTCAGGCATGCCTATTTCGGATGCTCCTACAACCTCCACTCAGCCATGGGGCCCCTCCTCTTCATATGCTTCTGCTTCAGCTCCTGGACCCCGGCCTTTGACCCAGGCCATGATTATTAAGATGGGGCACTTGGCCCATTCAGCGGATGTCCGAGCCTCTCAGATTGAGGTAGCTATCCTCGGTATGATTGAGAGGGCTATAGCTTCCGCCCTTGGTCTGATCCATACTGAGTTGGCCGATCAGTGTCGACTCATCACTTCACATGGGGAACTTCTACCACACCTTGCAGCTAGAGTTGAGGCTTGTGAGCAGCGCGAGGGCAGTTCTTTCAGAGCTGACAGCTATCAGGACCGAGATCACCGGATTGAGGAAGGACGTGGATGATTTGAAATCCACCGACATCACTATGTTATAGGGAGGTGTAGATGTACTCGAGGAGCCGAGAGTCGATGATCCTACACCGGCCACAACTAGTGTTGCGCCGGCGACCGAGGATGGCGGTGTGCCTGATATACCTGAGACTGATCAGGAGGATTGTGCCATGCCGGATAAGGAGGTGTATGCTGACCTCGAGGATTTGGAGGGAGATCAGATCCGGGTTGCTACTGCTGAGTCTCTCCGAGACACATCTATGATCGGATCGAGTGGGACTCACCCACCTACGGAGAGCACACCGGGCACTAATGCCCAGGTTGAGGGCACACCCCCAGCTTCGTGAGACAGGGGGACTTTCCTGCACTTCTATTGTCTTTAGTTGTTCTTGTATTTCTTTCATTGTAATTTTGCATTGAGGACATTGCATTGTCTTTTTGGTGGGATAGTGTTATTTTGGTTGTTCACTGTTTTAATTGTTTCGTTTTGTTATTTTGGATGTTGGATGCTTCGTTCATGATTTCGATTTATAGCAATATCTCTCTTTTGCTTATCAGCTTTCAATTTTTGTGCCGATTATGTAGTTGTTGTTCTCTTGTGCTTTTGAGTATCGATGATGTTCAATATCGATGAATTGAATAGTTTTTTTAGTTGAACAATATGTTGGTGTGCATCCAAAGAGGTAAATTGGAGTTGCATAGTCTTGTGTAAACCCTTAGCCTCTCATTGTGACTAGTGAATTGTCAATGGTGAGTCTTGCAATGACCGTTGCACGCAAGCTTGACTTGTAGAATTGTGACCCAAAATTGTGTTTGAATGTCATGTGTGGTGAGTTGTTGAATAACACCTTCTGTTTGCTTGTGCCACCTAGAACTTGCCCGGTTGGTCTTGAAATATTATCCTTGATTGAGTTGGGTTGGAAAAATGATCTTAGGCTTTCGTTGATTATTCTTGAAGTTCACTTTACCTAAATATCCTACCTTTGCACTAAATGTATCCCTAGTTGTCCCCGTTAAGCCTAATACCCTTTTATTGGCAACCTTGTTACAAGCCTTAGCCATGTTGAAAGTTTATTCCTTTCTTGAACCCGTTCCCTCCTTGTACTTGATGCTGTGAGAGTGAGGATAAAAGCCTAAGTTGGGGGTGTTTTGGGAGATTCATAGAAGGATGCCAATTGCATAAGAGCTTGATAAAAAAAAGAGAGAAGAAGTTGAAAAAAATAAATTAAATAAAAGAAGCTTGAAAACTCCAAAAGCTGTAAATGGTTGCATGTGGGGCATCAAGGATGAAAATAAGAGAAAGAATGTGAAGGTGCATTGATTTGGAAAGTTGAGAAAATGTGAGAAAGTGGAAAATGTTGAGTTGTTGAGTAGAGTTCAAGGAGGGTGTAGTCACTTGTACCTAAATGATATCCCCTAAGCCTACATTACAAGCTTAAGAAAGTCCTTTGTGATTTCTAACTAAATGAAGTTGAGGCAATGTTGATTGACAATAAGGGCAAGCTTATGATGTGGTACTTGTGGGCATAAGACATTCTTTTGTGAATGTGAGTGTAGTATTGATTCCGGTTCATTGATCTTAATTGGAGTTTGGATGAGAGAATGGAATTCTTTTTTATGTAAGGGCATTCAAGCACCTGTGTGGGCATAATTTTGCACTTTAGGTAAGCATATGTGAGCTTGAACTTTAATTGATGATGGCTAGTTAGAATTTGATGCTTTTGGCATACAGTGGATCCTTGTAGCTTAAACTTTGCCTTGTGTGCTCCTTCATGTAAGTTCTTAAGTAGCACTATTTGTAGACACCTTTGTTGAATGCAGCGATGTCTTGTTTTACTTGAAAACAAGCAAAAGTTTAAGTTGGGGTGTTGATGAGTGGGTAGTTTTGACTCATTTATAGCTTCGTTTATGTCAATTTAGTGTCCTTAATGCAATTTTGTACCCTTAAAACTGATGTTAAATCGTTTGTGTGCAGCATAAGGGACAAGGAACGGGAGAAAGCTAATAAATTGCAAAAAGGAAGTCAAAAAGTGCAAAAATTGAAGGAACATATAGACTGAGGCTTGCCAAAGTCAGTTTGGCGATGCGCCGAGTGGACAGGACAACGCCTAAAGTTCCAGGGAGCTAATGAAGAATCCAAGTCCAAACGGCGAGCTCATAGACCAAATGGCGTGTCGCTGATCCAAACGGTGAACCCCGATGTATATCGCCTAAAGTTCGAGGGAGCAAAGGAAAAATCTAAGTCAAAACGGTGAGCTGAGAGACTATTTGGCTCATCACCGAGTTGATTGGCGAGCCCGATTTATCTCTTCTAAAGTTCTAAGATGAAATCAGCACCAAAGTGATGGATTGAAGGGGAGAGATTGAGAAATTTGGCATGTCACCGAATATAAGGGCGAGACACAACTTATGTCGCTGATTGATCTGCAAATTCAATATTTTTTGGAAGTATAAATAGAAGATTTCAAATGTTAGCAGGGTATGGAGAAAAAGGGAGTTGAACAAGAGAGTATAGTTGTATCTAAAATACTTAGTTTTTCTTGGTGAATGAACTTGTGACGTTTTTCTTTAGGCAAATTCTAGCATTGGGTATATTTTTAGTTGATTAATTTATCTATGTGAAGATTGACAAACTCAATGGAGAACACATTTGGTAACAAATTCTTCACTTTCATTATGATTGGCTAAAACCTCAATGCCTTAGGGGTGTGATTATGTGTTCAAACACCTAATTAGCTTATGGGTCTTATCAATTGCTGAATTACTTGTTGATCTAGTGTGGGTTTAGTTTTTAATCCATGTTTTTATCTTATGAATTAAAGTTGCAAATTTAATTCTAGCTTAGATCTTTTTGTATGCTTGTTAAAGATGCATTTGAGTGGGATTGACTTCTGATGATTGTATGGGTTTTTACTTGTACTACTCAGCTTGTTAAAGTGGGTTTAATTAAGAGACTTAAGGATTGCTACTAAAGGCCCACGGATTCTAAACGGAAACCTTCATCCCAAAAGCCCGCTTGGTGCTAAGTAAAATCCCAAGGAATAATCAATTAAGCTTATTCATATTTTAACCAAGGAAGGTGTACATCTAGGGTTACCAAATCCAAGCTAAGATCATATCAAGACATTTCAACTACCATGGGCTTGCCCAAGCTTACGTCATTAGAATAACTCCTAATTGATTCATACGTGACAAAACCTTTCAACCAAATGAACCCTAATTTATGTGAGAAAACCTTTCACATTCATATTCTTAGCTTATTATAAAGATAACCTTTTCACAACTCATTGATGCCATCATCTATATGCACCTTAGCAATTATAAGCATAATTCTCATGAAACATGCATCTCTTATGCAAGTTATTCATATACATGCATCTCTTATGCAAGCTACTCACATGTGTTCATAAATCATGATCTAATATGGGTACATGTCAATTCACCTTAGAATCATGCAATAAACTACAATCATGCAAATTTTCATCAATTTCATAAGTTCATAAATGCATGCATCATACTTCATCATGAATTCATAACTAGGAATCATTGCTAATGCATGGGTTCATACAATTTCTATTCAAATCATATAAATCACACTAAATCATGCACTAAGTTACTTTACCACGCTAGATCATGCACTAGGAATCATAAAATCAACAATTGGAATCATAATTAAAGAACCCATAAGAAATTATCAAAACCCTAACTCAAATTTATGGAATTGAACCTTGAAAATTAAAGAAAACTAGGGACCCATTGGAGGAAAGGGATCCAATGGTGAATGCTAACATACCTCAACAAAGCCACAAGAAAAAGCTAGAAATCGATGACCTTCAATGGAGGATCCTAGCCCTTCTTCTTCTTTGAGAATTGAGAGAACTTTTCTAGAGAGAGAATTATTTGGGAAGTTGGGGAATTTGAGAATGAGAATAATGAAGGGAAATTTGGGATAAAAGACTTATTTAGTGGGTCAATTTAGGGGCAAAGTCGTAATTAAAAAGACTTAAAAGAATTGGGTAAAGACATAAAAATCCCTGGAAAAATAACTTTCGGGCCCTATCTACGGTCGAACCTATGATCCGTAAGTTAACCTACGGACCGTCTTGTTCCTCCGTAGATAGGTTCAGAGAGTTTTCCAACTTGGACCCCTAATGACGGGCCACCAGTATGGCTCGTGGGTCAATCGACGGACCTTACATGGCAACCGTAGTTTTGAATTTAGGGCTTAAGAAATTTACTAAGTCTGGAGGGGACCTACGAGACCCATCTACGATTTGACACTAGACGACGAGCCATCCTGGCAGGCCGTCATTGAGATTCTTAAATTAGTCATTTTGAAAACTTGTGTCTGCCACCGACGGTTCCCACCTATGGGCCGTAAGTCAACCTACGATCCGTAGGTAGCTTCCGTCGTTACTAGCACTAACCAGAAAATCAAGAATTTCTCCACCCTTTCGAGTCTGAGGTATTACAATATCTCCCCCTTGGGAACATTCGTCCTCGAATGAGAGTCAAGACATCTTAAGGACGGTAAGAAACAAGAACTAACAACCCAACCTACAATGCAATCACATAAATGCACAAATTCGAGGAAGAAAACATCAACTCCAAGCTGAAGCATGTGCAACACATCATTTCATTAAAGCTTTATGCAACTCATACTCAATGCACATAATCATAGAGAAAACAATCAAGTTAACTCATTTTTCTCAAAATTTAGACTCTTCATGAACATGCATAAATGAATAATTATGGGAACATCTAGGACACATGAGACCAAAAGAATGAACCATGAGGAACTAGATACCTCAAGCTAGAGTAGGATCGGAGGAAAAGAGATGAGGATAATGGGACATCAAATCGGCCTCGGCCTCCCATGTAGCACCCTCAGCTAATTGATTCCTCCACACCATCTTAACGGAAGCAACTTCTTTGTTTCTCAACTTTCGGACTTGTCGGTCTAGAATCTCAACCAGAACCTCTTCATAAGATAAACTATCTTTCATTCCAAGACTTTCTAAAGGCACAATGGATGTCGGATCTCCAACACACTTCTTCAAAAGAGACACATGGAAAACAAGATGAACCGATGCTAACTCATTGGGCAACTCAAGCTCATAAGGAACCTTGCCAATGCGTCTCAAAATCTTATATGGGCCTACAAACCGGCGACTAAGCTTCTCTTTCTTACCAAATCTCATGACACCCTTCATGGGAAAAATTTTCAAATAGACCCAATCATCAACCTCAAACTCAAGATCCCTTCTCCTAACATCGGCATAGTACTTTTGTCGACTTTGAGCCGTTTTAAAACTTTCTCTCATAAGCCGAACTTTCTCCATAGCCTCATGCACTAATTCGGGACCCATCAAAGCAACTTCACCCACCAAGGAAGGCACATATTTTGACAATTGAGTGAACTTCAATGCATATTCTTTGACACTCATACCACCTTGCTTCCATGTTAATGAACTCGAGGACCTTAGCCTCTCTCATCTCAAGAGGAATGAATCAATCAAGAAAAGCTTCTTTAAATTTCTCCCATTCAAGAGGACCACATCTCTAGCCCTCTCACTTTTCCATTGGTTAAACCACACTTGGGCCACACCCTTCAATTGATAAGCGGCCAACTCAACTTTCTCTTTCGGCGTGACTCCCATGATCATCAAAATCTTGTAAACCTCTTCAATGAACTCTCGTGGATCCTCCTCCACCTTGGAGCCATGGAGTTTTGGAGGGTTCATCCTAGTGAAATCTTTCACCCTTGCCGCTGATGTACCAACATGTGGGTTCCTGGGGACCACACCTTCTCTATTGGCTTGGGCCAATGCGTGGAAAGTGGCTCGGAACTCCGCATTAGTAATCTTTTCGCCCAAAGAAGCGGCCGAAACATGGTTAGCCTCTTGCTCCACATTATCATTTGCGTTCCTCCTTACAAAAGCTCTTCTAGGTGCCATATCCTGAAAAAAATAGGACATGGATTAGGAGAGGAACGTATAGAGTTAAACTCTAAAGCACGATTCTAGAGTATGAAAGAAGTGGAATTCCCTAACGTCTTGTAGCCTTTTATTCATAAATGTGGCACGCTTCACACTTGTGAACAAGACTCTACTAGACGTTACTTTGAGACATCCTAGGACCTTTCTAAACTTTGTGCTCTAAATACCAATTTTGTCATGACCCAAAAGTACCCCCTAGGTGTGACATGACGTATAGGACCCCGAGAGACCCCACACAAGCCACTTAGCATACATATACATAAGGTAAAGGCAATAATGAGGAAACAAACAGACAATCTCATAAAAGTAAAGAGTTTACAAGCGAAAGTCTTGACTATGTCTCAAAAGCCATCTAATACAATAGAATTATCGAAACGTAACCCGTACATCATATACAAGCCTGAAACTGAAAGAAAAGAAAAGCGATAAATTTTACTAGTCCCCGAAGCATGAGGACTCACAAAGGCTGATAGCTTGAACTCTGGAAACAACTAACCACGAGAGTGCGAAGGATGACTGTCTGACCCTACATTATAAGAGAATGTAGGCACAAGTATGCATTTGTACGTCGAATGTACTAAGTATGAAGAAAATGCATATAATCACATAAACCATGCCAATGAGATACTTTCATATAGGAAATCATGCTAGCGAGATATAATCATGGACATGCAATGACAACTAAATCATGTGACAAAAGGGTTAGAAATTCAATGCATAAACATGGTCAATGCAAGCTAGTCATACCGTAAGTCTCATGAGATACTTCTAGTACCCTAGTTCATTAATATGGGATTTTTACGTTTAACCGACATACACCATGTGAGCTATAACATGGAATCCAGTGTCTACCTCACACCGAAAAAGGGAGTGATGTATACCCAACACCACTAGAAGAGGGTGTCCTACTTGCCAAGGTAAGGACCATAAATCTGTAGCTTATGTGGATCCACTAGATATATGTCTATCTGAGACAAAACCTACGAGGCACGTACTTATGGGACTTAGGGATTGCTACTAAAGGTCCACGGACGCTAAACGAAAACCTTCATCCCAAAAGCCCGCTCGGGTCTAAGTAAAATCCCAAGGAATAGTCAATTAAGATTATTCATATTTTAACAAAGGAAGAGGTACATCTAGGGTTACCAAATCCAAGCTAAGATCATATCAAGACGTTTCAACTACCATGGGCTTACCCAAGCTTACATCATTAGAATAGCTCCTAATTGATTCATAGGTGAGAAAGCCTTTCAACCAAATGAACCCTAATTATTGTGAGAAAACCTTTAACATTCATATTCTTAGCTTATTGTGAAAAAAACCTTTTCACAACTCATGGATGCCATCATCTATATGCACCCTAGCAATTATAAACATAATTCTCATGAAACATGCATCTCTTAAGCAATCTATTCATATACATGCATCTCTTATGCAAGCTACTTACATGTGTTCATAAGTCATGATCTAGTATGGGGACACGTCAATTCACCTTAGAATCATGCAATAAACTAGAATCGTGCATATTTTCATCAATTTCTTAAGTTCATACATGCATGCATCATACTTCATCATGAATTTATAACTAGGAATCATGGCTAATGCATGTGTTCATAAAATTTCTACTCAAATCATATAATTCACACTAAATCATGCACAAAGTTACTTTATTGCGCTAGATCGTGCACTAGGACTCATAAAATCAACATTTGGGATCATAATTAAAGAATCCTTAAGAATTGATCAAAAACCTAACTCAAATTTGTGCAATTGAACCTTGAAAATTGAAGAAAACTAGGGACCCATTGGAGAAAAGGGCTCCAAAGGTGAATGGTAACATACCTCAACAAAGTCCACAAGAAAAAGCTAGAAATCGATGACCTTCAATGGAGGATCCTAGCCCTTCTTCTTCCTTGAGAATTGAGAGAACTTGTCTAGAGAGAGAATTATTTGGGAAATTGGGGAATTTGAGAATGAGAATAATGAAGGGAAATTTGGGATAAAAGACTTATATAGTGGGTCAAGTTAGGGGGAAAGTCGTAATTAAAAAGACTTAAAAGAATTGGGAAAAGACATAAAAATCCCTGGAAAAATAATTGTCGGGCCCTATCTACGGTCCGTAAGTCAACCTACAGACCGTCTTGTTCCTTCGTAGATAGCTTCAGAGAGTTTTCCAACTTGGACCTCCAAGGACGTGCCACCAAGTACGGCTCTTGGGTCAATCGACGGACCATTCATGGCAACCGTCATTTTGAATTTAGGGCTTAAAAATTTTACTAAGTCTGGAGGGGACCTACGAAACCCATCTATGGTTCGTACGCAAGATGACGGGCCGTCCTGGCAGGCCGTCATTGAGATTCTGAAATTTGTCATTTTGAAAACTTGGGTCTGCCACTGACGGTTCCCACCTAAGGATCGTAAGTCAACATACAATCCGTAGGTGGCTTCTGTCGTTACTGGTACTAACCCAGAAAATCAGGAATTTCTCCACCCTTTTGAGTTGGGGTATTACACCAACTAGCAAGAGTGAAAATCAACTCAATAATTCAACGCCCAGCCCAGCTAGCACGAATAACTATCAACCCAGGCCGCCCAGCCATACCATTTACTCCCAAGGGTGTCAACCGCCCAGTTAGCAAGAGTGCATCGGGGGCGTGTCAACTCTATAGAGGATCTCAGATATCCAGGCCGCCCAGCTAGCCAACCCACTCCCAAGGGCGTCAGTCGCCCAGCTAGCAAGAGTGCCCGGTGGTGTATCGACTCTGAAGAAGATCTCAAGTAGGCTCCAAGCAATCATGGATTGACGTCCACTCCCGATGATATCACAAAAGGCTCCAAGCCAGAAGCACTCCAATCCCGAGGAAGCACACCATCAATGCTAACGCATCGGAACCAAAAAAATAAGAAGAGGAGATAGAAAGACTTACAAGCAGTGCAAAAACCTAAGAAGGCTTGTACTATCAGACCCATGCCTACTATTCTGGTCTACAAGGACCTAGTCCATCCGAAACAAAGTCGGAGACATACCGTACTGCCCTAATCCTCAGCTGATGGTAAGTAGATCTCAAATCAATCTTTGAAAACACTGTGGCACCTTGAAGCTAGTCAAATAGATCGTCAATCCTAGGCATGGGGTAGCGGTTTTTCATGGTCACCTTATTCAACTACCTATAATCAATGCACATGCGCATCATGCCATCCTTCTTCTATACAAATAGAATAGTAGTGCCCTAAGAAGACACACTAGGCCTGATGAATCCCTTACCTAAGAGATCATGAAGCTGAACACTAAGCTCCTTCTGCTCGGCGGGAGCCATCCAATATGGCAGAATGGAAATAGGCCGAGTACCTGGCTCAAGCTCGATAGAAAAGTCAATATCACGCTCTGGGAATAGGCCAAGTAGGTCTATAGGAAACACAACTATAAAATCACGAATGACTGGAATGGACTCAATTGATGGGACCTCCCTACTCACATCACGCCCATAGGCCAAATAAGACAAACACCCGCTAGCCACTAGCCTCCGACCCTGAAAAAAGAGATAACTCCGACCGGTGTGCTACTATTGGAGCCCTGCCACACCACTGGTGGAATACCAGGCATGGCTAAGGTAACGGTCTTAGAGAAATAATCTAAAACTACACGGTAGGGGGATGACCAGTCCATGCCTAGAATCACATCGAAATCAACCATATCAAACAATATGAGGTCAGCCCGGGTGTCACGCCCCTAGATAGTAACTAAGCAAGATCAAAACACCTAATCCACTACTAAAGACTAACCCACAGGGGTCTACACACGCAACAAAACTTCCATAGGCACATAACTCATACTCATACGACAAGAATAATACACAGACACATAGGAATAGGTAGACCGAGTATCAAATAATCATGAGGAGAGATGATGGCATAAAAGAATCGTACATGTGATCACGTCATCCGATGACTCAGCCTCAGTCCTCGCTGGAGCTGCATAGAAATGGCCTTGTTTGCCTCTACCCTAGCCATCAGTCCTATCACCTGACCTACCTCCCTAGGGACTACCCCTGTAACACCCCAAGCTTTCAAAAAAATTTAAATGCAGAACTCACATGAAGACAGTGACCTACGGAGGCCACCTACGGGCCGTAAATGGATTGACGGGCCGTAGGGGGGGACAGTCAATAGCACTGTGAACTTTCAGGATTTCTAAGTTTCTGAACCTTGACCTACGGAATAGCAGGACGGTTCGTAGTTCAGTCGACGGGCCGTAGATGGGTTCCATAGATGCCTTCCAGACTTGGCCAAATTTTCAGCCCAAAATGAACTTTCTGAATACATTGACGGAAGAGCAAGACAGTCCGTCAATTGATGTACGGACCGTAGATCCTATCCGTCGATTGGCCCGAACAGTTTTTAATTAAGGGCTTTTTGGTCTTTTCCATAATTGTTTACCTTTTAAGCTAAGTCGGTTATACCCTTAATCTAAGACCTTTAAATATTTTCCAAGCCTAATTTCTTTCATTCTAACTCATTCCTAAACTCTCCACTCAAATATTTCTCTCTCTAAAGGAAATCCTCTCTAGCTCAAGGAAGAAAAAGAAGCTAAGTCCTCCATTAAAGGTCACCCAATTTCCTCCAATTTCTAGTGGGCTTTGCTAAGGTATGATCGTATTGACCAATGGAGTTGCTTCCTCCATTGGGCCCTCCCTTTTCTTCATGAATTTCAAGGTTCAATTCCCTTCTAGTAAGTTAGGGTTTGATCAATTGTTGTGGGTTCTTCTAGTATGAGTTAATTTACTGACTTAATGCTTTGTACTGCACGATCTAGCGTGGGTAAAGTAATTTAGTGCACGATCTAATGTGAATTATGTATCTCATTGTAAAGATTGCATGAACCCCTACGATCCCAAGCTAATTCTCCCCAATTTGATAACCTATGCTTTGATTGTTGGATTGAGCTATGATTTAATGAAGTTTATGAATTCTCTATGAAATCAAGCATGAATTATGAATGAATTGAGGATAATCCTATGAATTTAGCATGATCAAGTCAAAAGCATTATTTTCCTCTATTATGTGAGTTCCTTCAAATATGGGTAAATTGTCATAATTATGGCTTTCTAAGAATGAGCTTGCATTGAATTGCATGATATGAGTTGAACTTGCATGAACCCATATAAACTCTGACCATATGAACTCTTAACTATGAAATATGAGCATGATGAAGTAAGGGTGCTTTGAGAGTAAAGTACCAAAGTTATGATATGATGATGCTATGGTTGAGTAGTGAAAGGTTTTCTCACGTAATACTCTCACTATGATAAAAGAAGAACAAAGAGGTGATTACTCATTTTCTTAAGGAGCTATTGTAATGACGTAAGCTTGGACAAAGTCCATGGAAGATGAAACATCTATAAGCATGATTTTAGCTTGAATTGGTAACTCTAGTTGTATATTTTCATGTTTAATGAGATAATATGTTAATGACTAATCCGTGGGAATTATGCTTAGCACCGAGTGGATATTGAGATGGAAGCCCTCCCGTTAGTAGAGGCCAGGTCTTCTAGTGAAAGTTCTCCCATTAGTAGAGGCCGGGTTTTCTAGATGGAGCTCTCCCGTTAGTTGAGACCGAGTCTCCTAAAGCAATCTGTATCCCATAAACTATGTTGCCACCATAGGATGTTTTCTTTATGTAGACATTAATTAGTGGATCCACATTAGCTAAGAAATTCATGGTCTAACCTTAGCAAGTAGGACACCTCTTTTCGGTGTGGGGTAGACACCGGATTCCATGTTGATAGCTCACATGGTCTTACATGTCGGTTAAGGTTATTCCCCACAAGTGAATGAACAAGTGTTCTCATGATAAAGTAATAAAGAAAAAAGATGATTTAGCTTGCTTTGGCCTTGATATATGCTTTATGTTTCATGTTTCTCATGTTTATCATGTTTTTAGCTTGGTCATTGCATGTCATGATTATGTCTCCCTCTTTAGCACGATTTATGTGTTTATGTGCATTGCTATCATACTTAGTACTTAATTGTGCTAACGCATACTTTTGCCTAAATTAACTTTTTTGGTGTAGCACGTGGCGATTCACCTTCCACTCGTGGCTAGAGCTTGATTAGAAAGTTGATAGAAGACTTGGTGAGTCCTCATCCATCCGAGGACATAGCCTAGTTGTTCTTATTTTCATGTATTTCCTTTCAGTTTTGGATTCTATTGGGTTACATCCAAACTTTACTTTCTATGATAGATTGGCTTTGAGATATGAGATGTAGACTTCCGTTGTTTCTTTTAAAAGCTTTGATATGAAATTCTCTTTCAAACTTTTATTCTCTATTATCTTGTATGTAATTTATGCTAAGGGCTTGTATGAGGCCTCTCGGGGTCTTGTACACCATGTCACATCTAGGGGGTACCTTAGGTATTGACAAACTTAGTATTCAGAGCGCAAGATTTTAGAAAGATCCTAGGATGTCTCATAAGCCGCATCAAGTAGAGTCTTGTTCATGAGTGTGAAGCGCGCCACATTGATGAATGAGAGGCTATAAGACGTTTAAGAAGTTCCACTTCTATTACTCTTAAGTCGTGTCGTAGAGTTTAACTCTATATATCTCTCTCCTAATCCCTGTCCTACGCATTTCAGTATATGGCGACCCGAAGAGCTTATGCTAGAAGAAACATGGGAGAGAATATGGAACAAGAAGCTCCTCCTCATGCTCCTCAAGTTTCGGCCGACCCTTTGGCAGAACAAGTGACTAATGCAGAGTTTAGGGCTGCTTTCCAAGTGTTGGCTCAAGCCGTGACGGCCCAAGCCAATAGAGAGGTGGTGGCTCCCATGAACCCAAATGTGGGTACGGCTACGTCAAGAGTGAGGGACTTTACTAGAATGAATCATCTGGAATTTCATGGCTCTAAGGTTGAGGAAGATCCTCAAGATTTCATCGATGAAGTGTACAAGGTGTTGATGATATTTGGTTCAATCAATGGAAGAGTGAGAGGGTGGTTAATGAGGGTCCTCTTGATTGGGAGAAATTCAAGGTTGCTTTCCTTGATAGGTTCTTCCCTCTTGAGAAGAGAGAGGCTAAGGTGCTTGAGTTTATCAACCTTCGACAAGGAAATATGAGTGTGAAAGAGTATGCATTGAAGTTCACACAATTGTCCCAATATGCTACTTCCATCGTTGCCGATCCAAGGGCAAGAATGAGCAAATTTGTGTCGGGAGTGTCCGATATGTTGGTGAAAGAGTGCCGCACCGCCATGCTTGTGAATGACATGGATATTTCTCACCTCATGGTATATGCCGAAGAAATTGAAGAAGAAAAGCTTAAGGAAAGGTCTAGGGAGACCAAGAGGGCTAGGACCAGAGATGGTAACTTTTGACATACAAGTTCCAATGGACATGGTCGTCCTAGATTTCGACAAAGGTTTTTTGGCCAAGGCTCATCCAATGCTCCTCCAAAGTCCAACAATGATTGGGTGTCTAACCCCAAGTCTCAAGAAGGGTATAATGATGGTTCTTTTTTGGATCCTTGTGCCAAGTATGGGAAAAAGCATGAGGGTAGAAGTCTAGCCGGTACAGATGGTTGTTATAATTGTTGAAAGATTAGTCACAAGATGAGGGATTGTCCATCTCTCACGGCCAAGGGAAGAGAGAATAAACAAGCTCCACCTAGAGGATCGGGTTCGAATGCTCAGAAGCAAAACCAATTTTATGCGCTTCAGGCTCGTCATGAGCGAGAAAGCTCTCCCGATGTGGTACCGGTATGTTAAGAGTTTTCCATTTTGATGTTTATGCTTTGCTTGATCTCGGTGCTACCTTATCTTTTGTGACGTCATATGTGGCTATGAAGTTTGATGTTGTTCCGGATGTGTTGCTAGATCCTTTTCGTGTCTCTACTCCGATTGGAGAATCTATCATGGCTAAGAGAGTTTATAGAGATTGTCCCGTCTCCTTATCCCATAGAGTCACTCATGTTGATCTTGTAGAGCTTGATATGCTAGATTTTGATGTTATTCTTTGGATGGATTGGTTGCATGCTTGTTATGCCTCTATTGATTGTAGAACCAGAGTGGTCAAGTTTCAGTTCCCTAATAAGCCTATCCTAGAGTGGAAGGGGGGAAATTCCATGTTTCGAGGTCAATTTGTTTCTTACCTAAAAGCTACAAAGATAATCTCTAAGGGGTGCATTTACCATCTTGATAGGGTGAGGAATATAGATTTCGAGACCCCTACTCTTGAGTCGGTCCCCGTTGTTAATGAGTTTTCGGAAGTTTTTCCCGATGACTTGCTCGGTATTCCTCTCGAAAGGGAAATAGACTTCGATATTGACTTTCTCCCAGATATGCAACCTATTGCTATTTCTCCTTATAGAATGGCTCCGGCGGAACTTAAGGAACTAAAAGAGCAGTTGAAAGACTTGTTGGATAAGGGTTTCATCTAGCCAAGTATTTCTCCATGGGGTGCTCCGGTCTTGTTTGTGAGGAAGAAAGATGGTCCACTCCGTATGTGCATCGACTATCGCCAATTGAACAAGGTTACCATTAAGAATAAGTATCCTCTACCTAGGATAGATGACTTGTTTGATAAACTTCAAGGGGCTAGTTATTTCTCTAAGATCGACCTTCGTTCGGGCTATCACCAATTAAGGGTGAAAGAAGATGATATTCCAAAAATGGCTTTCTAGACTAGGTATGGTCACTACGTGTTCTTGGTAATGTCATTTGGGTTGACCAATGCGCCGGCCGCATTTATGGACCTGATGAATAGAGTGTTTAAGAAATACCTTGATATGTTTGTGATTGTGTTTATTGACGACATTTTGATATACTCAAAGAATAAGGGTGAACATGTTAATCATTTGAGGATTGTGTTGCAAGTCCTCAAGGACCAACAACTCATTGCGAAGTTTAGTAAATGTGAGTTTTGGTTAAGGTCTGTGGCTTTTCTTGGTCACATTGTTTCCGGTAAGGTCATTGAGGTAGATCCTAAGAAGACGGAAGTGGTTAAGAATTGGCCTAGACCTTTATCACCTTCGGATATCCGTAGTTTCTTGGGCTTAGCTGGTTATTATAGGAGGTTTGTTGAAGGTTTTTCATCTATTGCTTCTCCATTGACGGCTTTGACTCAAAAGAAGGTTAAATTCGTATGGTCCGAGACATGTGAGAAGAGTTTCCAAGAATTGAAGGATCGACTTACTTCGTCTCCGATATTGGCTCTACCGAAAGGATTCAATGGTTTTGTGGTTTATTGTGATGCCTCAAGAATTGGGCTAGGATGTGTTCTTATGCAAAACGGGAAAGTCATTGCTTATGCTTCAAGACAACATAAGGTGCATAAAAAGAACTATCCTACTCATGACTTGGAATTAGCGGTAGTTATGTTTGCTTTGAAAATATCGTGACATTATTTCTATGGGGTACATTTAGATGTATTCACCAACCATAAGAGTTTGCAATATGTGTTTAAACAGAAGGATTTGAATCTCCTCCAAAGAAGGTGGCTCGAGTTGTTAAAAGACTATGATATGAGTGTTTTTTATCACCCTAGTAAGGCTAACGTGGTGGCGGATGCTCTTAGTCGATTATCTATGGGTAGTGTTGCTCATGTTGAGGATGGTAAGAAAGAGTTGGTTCGCGATGTCCATAGATTGGCTCGATTGGGCGTTATATTGGTTGATTCTACTAAAAGTGGTATTACGGTTCACAAGAGTTTCGAATCCTCTTTTGTGCATGATGTGAAAGTGAAGCAAGGTCTTGATCCTAACTTGGTTGAACTAAAGGAAGCGGTACTCAAGAAGTCCATAGAGGTTTTCTCCCAAGGGGGAGATGGTGTGCTTCGATATCAAGGTCGCTTGTGTGTTCCCAATGTAGAGGGTTTAAGAGAGCAAATTTTATCGGAAGCCCATAGGTCTCGATATTCCATCCACCCAGGAGCTACCAAAATGTACAGTGATTTACGGGAAATTTATTAGTGAAACGGAATGAAGAAAGATATTGCAGAGTTTGTGGCTAAGTGCCCTAATTGTCAACAAGTGAAAGTTGAGCATCAAAGGCCGGGAGGTTTCACCCAAGATATTAGTACTCTTACTTTGAAGTGGGAAGATGTAAATATTGATTTTATTGTGGGTTTGCCTCACTCAAGGTGACAATACAATTTGATTTGGGTTGTTGTTGATAGAATGACGAAATCAGCCCATTTCATTCCCGTCAAGACTTCTTATTCGGCAGAGAATTATGCTAAGTTGTATTTGAGGGAGACGGTTAGGCTGCATGGAGTTCCTTTATCCATCATTTTTTAAGTCGTTCCAAAAGGGTCTTGGTACTCGTGTTAAGCTTAGTACGGCCTTTCATACCCAAGCCGATGGGCAAGTAGAGCGTACTATTCAAACTTTGGAAGATATGTTGAGAGCTTGTGTAATTGATTTCAAGGGTACTTGGGATGATCACTTGCCTTTAATTGATTTTACGTATATTAATAGCTACCATTCTAGTATTGGTATGACTCCATTTGAGGCTCTCTATGGTAGGAGGTGTAGATCCCCTATAGGTTGGTTTGAAGTTGGTGAAGTTGCTTTGATAGGCCCGGAGTTGGTGTATGAGGCTATGGAGAAAGTTCGACTTATTAGGGAAAGGTTGAAAACTGCCCAAAGTCGACAAAAGTCTTATGCCGATGTTAGAAGAAGAGAATTAAAATTTGATGTTGATGATTAGGTTTACTTGAAAACCTCACCCATGAAGGGTGTAATGAGATTTGGAAAGAAAGGGAAGCTTAGTCCCCGTTATGTAGGCTCGTATAAGATATTGAGACATGTTGGAAGGGTTGCTTATGAGCTTGACTTGCCTAATGATTTGGCATCAGTGTATCTGGTTTTCCATGTCTCATTGTTGAAGAAGTGTGTTGGTGATCCGACCTTTATAGTTCCATTAGAGAATCTTGGCATAAAGGATAGTCTTTCCTATGAAGAAGTTCCGGTTGAGATTTTAGATCGGCAAGTCCAGAAGTTAAGAAATAAAGAAGTTGCTTCCGTGAAAGTTCTATAGAGGAATCAGCTAGTTGAGGCTGCTACTTGGGAGGCCGAGGCCGATATGAAGTCCCGATATCCCCATCTCTTTCCTTCCAATCCTACTATAGCTTGAGGTATCTTGATCCTCATGGTTCATTCTTTTGGTCTCATGTGTCATAGTTGATTTCCATGATTCCTTGATTATGCATGTTCATGAAGAGTCTTATATGATTATGTGCATTTGAGTAGGAATTGCATAAAGTCTTCACGATATGAGGTGTTGATCCTGCTTTAGCTTGGAGTTGATGTTTCCTTCTCTGTTATGTGCACTTCTGTGATTGCATGCTAGGTTGGGTTGTTAGTCCATGTCTATTATCCTTCTCATGATGTCTTGATTCTCATTCGAGGACGAATGTTCCAAAGGGGGAGATATTGTAACACCCAAAGCTTTCAAAGAATTTTAAATGCAGAACTCACCAGAAGACAGTGACCTACGGAGGCCACCTACGGGCCGCAGATGGATTGATAGGCCGTAGGTAGGGACCGTCAATAGAATTGTGATCTTTCAGGAATTCCAAATTTCTAAACCTTGACCTACGGCATAGCAGGACAGTTTGTAGTACAGTCGACGGGCCATAGATGGGTTCCGTAGATGCCTTCTAGACTTGGCCAAATTTTCAGCCAAAAATGAACTTTCTGAATCAATTGACGAAAGAGCAGGACTGTCCATCAATTGATGTACAGACCGTAGATCCTATCCGTCGATTGGCCCCGACAGTTTTTAATTAAGGGCTTTTTGGTCTTTTCCCTAATTGTTTACCTATTAAGCTAAGTCGGTTATACCCTTAATCTAAGACCTTTAAATACTTTCCAAGCCTAATTTCTTTCATTCTAACTCATTCCTAAACTGTCCTCTCAAATATTTCTCTCTCTAAAAGAAATCCTATCTAGCTCAAGCAAGAAGAAGAAGCTAAGTCCTCCATTCAAAGTCACCCAATTTCCTCCAATTTCATGTGGGCTTTGCTAAGGTATGATGGCATTGACCAATGGAGTTGCTTCCTCCATTGGGCCCTCCTATTTCATCATGAATTTCAAGGTTCAAATCCCTTCTAGTAAGGTAGGGTTTGATCAATTATTGTGGGTTCTTCTAGTATGAGTTCATTTACTTATTTAATGCTTTGTAGTGCACGATCTAGCGTGGGTAAAGTAATTTAGTGCACGATCTAATGTGAATTATGTATCTCATTGTAAAGATTGCATGAACCCCTATGATCCCAAGCTAATTCTCCCCAATTTGATAACCTATGCTTTGATTGTTGGATTGAGCTATGATTTAATGAAGTTTATGAATTCTCTATGAAATCAAGCATGAATTATGAATGAATTGAGGATAATCCTATGAATTTAGCATGATCAAGTCAAAAGCATGATTTTCCTGTATTATGTGAGTTCCTTCAAGTATGGGTAAATTGTCCTAATTATGGCTTTCTAAGCATGAGCTTGCATTGAATTGCATGTATGAGTTGAATTTGCATGAACCCATATGAACTCTATGAACTATGAAATATGAGCATGATGAATTAAGGGTTCTTTGAGAGTAAAGTACCAAAGTTATGATATGATGATGCTATGGTTGAGTAGTGAAAGGTTTTCTCACGTAATTCTCCCACTATGATAAAAGAAGAACAAAGAGGCGATTACTCATGTTCTTAAGGAGCTATTCTAATGACGTAAGCTTGGACAAGGTCCATGGAAGATGAAACGTCTATAAGCATGATTTTAGCTTGAATTGGTAACCCTAATTGTACCTTTTCATGTTTAATGAGATAATATGTTAATGACTAATCTGTGGGAATTATGCTTAGCACCGAGTGGATATTGAGATGGAAGCCCTCCCTTTAGTAGAGGCCGGGTCCTCTAGCGAAAGCTCTTCCATTAGTAAAGACCGGGTTTTCTAGATGGAACTCTCCCGTAAGTTGAGGCCGAGTCTCCTAAAGCAATCTCTATCCCATAAACTATGTTGCCACCATAGAATGTTGTCTTTAAGTAGACATTAGCTAGTTGATCCACATAAGCTAAGAAGTTCATGGTCTTACCTTGGCAAGTAGGACACCTCTTTTCGGTGTGGGGTAGACACCAGATTCCATGTTGGTAGCTCACTTTGTCTTACAGGTCGGTTAAGGCTATTCCCCACAAGTTAATGAACAAGTGTTCTCACGATGAAGTAAAGAAAAGAAAGAAAGATGATTTATCTTACTTTGGCCTTGATATATGCTTTATGTTTCATGTTTCTCATATTTTTAGCTTGGCCACTGCTTGTCATGATTATGTCTCCCTCTCTAGCACGATTTATGTGTTTACGTGCATTGCTATCATACTTAGTACTTTATTGTACTAATGCATACTTTGTCCTACATTAACTTCTTTGGTGTAGGATGTGGCGATTCACCTTCCACTCGTGGGTAGAGCTTGATTAGAGAATTGATAGAATACTTGGTGAGTCCCTATCCATCCGAGGACATAGCCTAGTTGTTCTTATTCTCATTTATTTCTATTCAGTTTTGGATTTTATTAGATTACGTCCCAACTTTACTTTCTATGATAGATTGGCTTTGAGACATAAGATGTAGACTTCCGTTGTTTCTTTTAAAAGCTTTGATATGAAATTCTCTTTCGAACTTTTATTCTCTATTATCTTGTATGTAATGTATGCTAACGGCTTGTATGAGGCCTCTCGGGGTCTTGTACGCCATGTCACATCTAAAGGGTACCTTGGGTCGTGACAACCCTGAATTCCCTGCTGTCCACCGTGATGGTTCTTACCTTGACCTCGACCTCTAGCTGGAGGTGCTACTGGTAGAGCTGGTAGAGCTGTCTGTGGAGCTGGAGCAATCCATCTAAGTAGAGGGAAATCTCTTGCCTAATAACCGAACTCATCAAAGTCAAAACAACCCAAAGATGATCTGCTCCCAGAAGAACGGCCACTACAGCCTATAGCATTAGCCTAGGAATGTTTAGCTGGTATGGATGGTTGTTTCGATTGTGGAAAGAGTGGTCACAAATTAAGGGATTGTCCATCTCTCACGGCTAAGTGAAGAGAGAGGAAGCAAGCTCCACCTAGTTGTGCGGGTTTGAATGCTCCTTAGGAAAACCAATTTTATGCACTTCAAGCTCGCCATGAACAAGAGAGCTCTCCTGATGTGGTTATCGGTATGTTGGAAGTTTTTCGCTTTGATGTTTATGCCTTGCTTGATCCCAGTGCTACCTTGTCTTTTGTGACGCCATATGTGGCTATGAAGTTTGATGTTTTTATGAATGAGTTGTTAGATCCTTTTCGTTTCTCTAATCCGACTGACTCTACTGAAACTGTTGTCGAGCTCTATCATGTGAATCTCTGGGCCTTGAATGATACCCTCTATAACTACCCTCATATCTAGCTCTCTTATCGCGGCCCCCTTGGCCTCACGATGGAGCTTCTCGAAAGTGCAGGCATGATCAAGAACATCCAGAAAGGAGCAACCTGCAGAGACCATAGACTGAGCCTCAATCTGCAGCTACAGTCTCAACCCACTAACAAAGCATCGAACCCTCTTCTTCTCAGTAGGTAGACTCATGGTATCATGGCAGTAGAGCTCGTGAAATCTCACCTCGTGCTCAGACACTGTCATAGAACCCTACTCCAACATGAAGAACTGATCTCTGAGGTGATCTCTAATGCTGCGAGGAATAAACCAAGCTAAAAAGGGCTCAGAAAACTCAGTCCAGTTTACCGAAGGAGACCCAGCTGGTCTAGTCTCAATAAATGTACGCCACCACTGTCTAGCTAGCCTATCAAGCTGATATATAGTGAAGTCAGCACCTCTCGACACCATGAGACCCAAAGTGTATAGCTGCTCCGGCCAAGTGGTCCGAAACTCATGGGCACCCTTACCTACAGCCCTAGAAAACCTCGAAGGTGAAAGCCTCATGAACACTCCGAGCATCTTCTGCTCCTTTAACGGTATTGCTCTAACTGCGATCACGAGCAGGGCACCCCCAGGTGGTACCCCATTATCGGTCTAAAGGGTGGTTGGGCTAGTCCCACCCCCACCGCCTGATCGAGAACATGGGCTCCTGGAGAATCCACTGCGGGCTCTAGAACCCGCTCCTTTTCTGGGGGAGGTGTTGCACCCCTTCCAGGTAAGGGAGGTTGACCCCTACACCTAGCCTCCATGCGGTGCATACGAGTCATCCTACGAAAAGAGTGAAATAAGTGAGACTCAAAGAAACAAATAACACACATGTTGTACGAACGGGAAACAAAAAAAGAGGAATTCAAAAAAGCACCCTGTAGCCTCCCAATGATAGGACACGGATTTCTTCGCACCAATCAGTAGGACTCTACTAGGTATTAGCTCAGTACAAGTGAGACCGGTGAACCTGGGGCGCTGATACCAACTTGTAACGTCTCGACTTCCCGAGTCATGATGGCACCTACTAAAACCCACCAGTCGGTAAGCCAACCCGTACCCAGAATGACAAGTAGTGAGTACAAGGGTAGAACTAAAGAGCAAACAATGCTAATAATAAGAAAAGATAGAAACAAAAAGCAAACAAAAACTATATACAAAGGAACCTCCCAAAACCTGGAAGTCACGATTACAGAGCTATCTAACGAGATAAATTCAAGTACCAAAAGTGGACCACAACAAACCGTCTCAAAGGTAAAAGACAAGCTAACATAGGTATAGAAGGAGACAGACTGGTCCAGGACGCCAAGTGCTCACCCTCATCTATAATATCCACAAGCTGTAAAAGACAGCACGAACGATCATCACTGTAACTGGTACGAGGATCTGCATCACGAAAAGATGCAGAGTGTAGCATAAGTACCTAAACAAAGGTACTCAGTAGGTATCATAGGCCAACCGAGCAAGTAATGTAAAAACAATCATAAAAGATAGAATCTAGACAAGAATAGAGGTCAAAGCAGATATGAAAAGAAGCACAAAAGCACACCGAAAGTAAATCTAAGTACAACTAAACTAAACCTAACTGGACCCCATAAGCCTAGAAGGTATGCTCGTGCACAAGTTTAAATAACACCCGAATGGACCCCCATAAGCCTGACCGATACACAGAATAGCTAAGCCTACAAGACCGAAGAGCAATCCAAATCTGAATCAAAAAACAAGTCAACTCCCAACCCAGCTAGAAAGAGTGACAATCAACTCAACCGGTCAACTCCCAGCCCATCTAGCAAGATTGGCAATCAACTCGACCGATCAACTCTCAACCCAGCTAGCAAGAGTGACTATCAACCCAGGCCTCCTAGTCATACCATCCACTCCCAGGGGTGTCAACCGCCAAACTAGCAAGAGTGCCTCAGGGGTTTGTCAACTCCGTACAGGATCTTAAATATCCAGGCCGCCCAGGCAGCTAGCCCACTCCCGGTGGAGTCACCTGCCTAGCTAGCAAGAGTGCTCGAGAGCGTACCGACTCCGAAGAGAATCTCAAGTAGGATCCAAGCCATCATTGATCGGCGTCCACTCTCGACAATATCACAAAAGGCTCTAAGCTAGAAGCACTCTAATCCCAAGGAAGAACACCA
This sequence comes from Solanum appendiculatum, assembly GCA_018342035.1. Lineage (NCBI taxonomy): Eukaryota > Viridiplantae > Streptophyta > Magnoliopsida > Solanales > Solanaceae > Solanum > Solanum appendiculatum. The sequence continues at coordinate 160,739 of JAGDQO010000456.1, forward strand.
TCTTCGGTAAAGTTTCAGAGCCGCAGAAATAGGGAAATGAGACAAAAAGGCTAAAAAGTAGCGTAAAAGACTAAGCTAAGGCTCATACTATCAGACCCAAGTCTGCTATTTCGGTCTACAAGGACCTAGTTTATCCAAAATGACGTCGGAGGCATACCATAATCACACGGTGCATGGGTCTAAGGCTATACTAGTCTATCCTAGACTAAGGCCAAAACATGCTCCAAAAATAAGAAATTAACTAAGTAAATCACATAGCATGCTACAACACACATACAACCCTCTTCCAGCATGGTACTACCCTCGAAATAGTGGTAATCAACCCTAAATCATGGTCTTTAAGAAGAAAAGTAGAAATAACTACATACCTGCCCTAATTCACACTAACCATCATGAATTTACACATTTCTGTTCAATTTAATTAGAAAGAAAGTCGTAGCCTACCTTTAAGTCGATCCAGCAAGGTCGGAGCTTTTCCCTTCCAAATGTCCTCTGAACGCTGCCACACTACAAAAATAGGATCACAACATTAATACGGTCATCTAGACACAAAAATCATCCAACACAAAGACGGACCAATTTTTAGAGTCAAATGAGAATCATGAAATCCGCACTTGAAATTCAAAAAATAACTCTTTCAAAAGGTCCTAAACAATGTCTCGAACTTGTGTGCCAAAATTAGACACAATCGGAGGCCCGAAAGCAGCAAACGCACCGCATGCAAAGAATTTACAAATTAATCACCAAAAAGAGGAGGGGCAACAGCTTTGAGCTAAAATTCACCTCAAATGAGGGTTCACCAACACAATCCAATCACTCCACCACGTTGCCACATCTTGCACGATTATATAGGACTTCGAATCACTCAAATCGGAGCTTGGATGAGGGAGAAATCGCCTTTTGAAAATAAGGACTGAAAACTTAAATTTCTGGTTTATAAATCCCAAAACTGATCGCTAAAAACTAAATTTCTAGTCGTCAAAAGTGTGATGCCTTGTCGCTAAAAGGTGCACCAGATATCAGGACTTCAGCTAATTTGCTCCAACTCAAAATTCTCCGACGAGGTACCCGGGACTCATTCGGAACCCCGTGCACAGAAACAAAATATGCTACCCCATTGGAAATGGCATTCCAAACTCAACAGAAGCATCGAAATTCTCATCCGAGGTTGTTTTGATAAAAAGAGGGTCCCACACCCAATTCCCATTTTAAGACCAATTCCACAAAAGGCCTCGAAATTAGCCCGAAAGCCTCATGACCTAAACGAAGGGTCGTTCTAGACCAAACTCGACATTCCGGAGCTAACTAGACTGACAAAATTCTCATCTGAGCAAGTTTACCAAGAATGTTGACAAAAGTAAACCCTACTGTAATACCACGGATTCGAAAAAGGCAAAAATTTTAATTTTTTGAAACTTTGGTGACCTACTACTTCACCTACTAACCTTTGGTGGACTTACCAACAGTAGGTCAAGGGGGTAGGAGCCATTGGTAAGGATGCCTAGGTGAAAAAGTTGGAAAAAAATTCTAAGGAGTGACCTACTACATGACTTACCAATGGTCGTTTGACTTACCAACCATAGGTCAAGAGGGGGGGACAGGTCGTTGATGCTACTGGTTTGGGGAGGGATTATTTTAATTTTTGGGGCTAAGGCAGGCTGACCTATGGTTGGTCACCTACAGGCAGTAGGTTGACCAACCAACCATAGGTCAGGTCGTTGGTAGGGTCATTGGTAGAGTTTTAAAAAGGGATCGTTTGGTCTTTTCAACTAATAACCTATTTACTAATCTTTTTTGGTTTATAGCCTCTCCTAACACCATATAAAGCTTTTAAATCAAAAAATCTACCCTTCCAAAATCATTTGCAAGATTTCCCCAAACTCTTCCACCTCAAATATTTTTCTCTCTAAAAGTTAGAAAAAGAAGAAGAAGAGGGCAAGCTAGGGTTCAAAAAATCAAGCTTTTCTTCATCAATTACTTAAGGAATTAAGACCCTAAGGTATTATAGTGTTCACCCATTGAGCCCTTTCCTCTATGGAATCCCCAAAACCTTAATTTTCAAAGTATTAAATCCCCAATTTGATTTAAGGGTTTTCTTCTATGATGTGGGTTCCTTCAATTATGATCAAATTGCTTTCAATTATGGTTTTCTAAGTATGAATTGAGTTGAATTACATGTTTTATGATGAATCCCCATGAACCCAAATGAATTCCCCTTATTTTGATATTTATGCATTGATGATGGGTTTAATTATGAAGAAGATAGAATTTATGAAGTTTATGTGAACTCATGCATGTTCTTATGATTTCAAAAGCTATGATTCATGACGAAATTGATGAATGATTAAAAATGGGTTTTATGAAGTATGCATGTTCAATTATGGAAATTATGATGATTTATGAATTACTTTAAGATTGAAGCTTAATTCAAGACGTTGTTGAGTTGTGAAAGGTTTTCTCATATGTTACTCAATCTATGAATGTGAAAGGCTTGCTCACATGTAAAGGATTCATAACTTGTTGAAAGATTTTCTTAACTAAAGTTCAATCAAAGGTTTAAGGAGCTATTCTAATGACGTAAGCTTGGACTTGTCCATGGAATATCAAACGTCAATCCTAATGAACTTTAGCTTGGATTGGTAACCCTAGTTGTACCATTCCATGCATAATAAGATGAATAAGATTATGAACTATGTTTAATCTGTGGGTATTATGCTTAGCACCGAGTGGACACTATGCGCCACCATAGGTTTGTTTAGATAGACACTAGCTAATGAATCCACGTAAGCTATATGATAAATAAAGGGTCCTACTTTGGCAAGTAGGATGGCCCTATCGGTGTGGCGTTAGACACCGGATTCCATGTTGATATCTCACATGGTCTTAAATGTTGGTTAAGGCTACTTCCCACAACAATGAACTAAAGTGTTTTTATGATGTTCCTCAAGTAAAGTAAAGATGTTTAGCTTGCTTTGACCATGGTTTATGTTTTATGCTTCTTAACATTTATCGTGTTTTTGCTTGGTCATTGCATGTCTCGTTTTAGCATGCTTTAAAGGATTTTGTGCATTGCTATCATACTTGGTACTTGATTGTACTAACGTATACTCTTGCCTACATTGACTTGTTAATATAGGGTCCGACGATTCTCCATCTATTCATGGCTAGAGCTTAGTAGAAGGATTGTTGAAGACTAGGTGAGTCCTCATCCATTCTAGGACATAGCCTAGTTCTTATTTCTTTTGTGGTTTTTCAATTTGGAATTGTATTTGGCTACGTCCCAAACTTTATTTCTCTTTCTTATGGTAGGTTGGCTTTGAGACATGAGATGTAGACTTCCGCTATTTTTTTTAAAAGCTTTATTATGATATTGTCTTTTGAACTCTCAAAATCTCTATAATCTTGTATGTATGCATGCTATGTGGCTTGTATGAGGCCTTTCGGGGTCTTGTACGCCATGTCACATCTAAGGGATACCTTGGGTCGGGACAAACTTGGTATTCAGAGCACAAGATTTTAGAAAGATCCTAGGATGTCTCATAAGCCGCGGCGAGTAGGGTTTTTTCATGAGTGTGAAGCGCGCCACATTTATGAATGCGAGGCTATAAGTCGTTTAAGAAACTTCACTTCTTTCATTACTCTTAAGTCGTTCCATAGAGTTTAACTCTATATGTCTCTCTCCTAATCCCTATCCTATGCATTTCAGGATATGGCTACCCGAAGAGCTTACACTAGAAGGAATGCGAGAGAGAATATGGATCAACAAGCCTCTCCTCAAGCTCCTCAAGTTCCGACCGACCCTTTGGCAGAACAAGTGACTAACGCGGAGTTTAGGGCTGCTTTTCAAGTGTAAGCTCAAGCCATGACGGCTTAAGCCAATAGAGAGGTTGTGGCTCCCATGAACCCAAATGTGGGTACGGCGGCATCAAGGGTAAGGGATTTCACAAGAATGAACCCTCCAAAATTTCATGGTTCTAAGGTGGAGGAAGATCCTCAAGAGTTCATTGATGAAGTGTACAAGGTGCTAATGATCATGGGTGTGACGCCAGAGGAAAAGGCGGAGTTAGCCGCTTATCAACTTAACGGTGTTGCTCAAGTATGGTTCAACCAATGGAAGAGTGAAAGGGCGGATGATGCGGGTCCTCTTGATTGGGAGAAATTCAAGGCTGCGTTTCTTGATAGGTTCTTTCCCCTTGAGATGAGGGAGGCAAGGTTTCTTTAGTTTATCAACCTTCGTCAAGGAAACATGAGTGGGAAAGAGTATTCTTTGAAGTTCACACAATTGTCTCGATATGCTCCTTCTATGGTTGGCGATCCTATGTCAAGAATGAGTAAATTTGTTTCAGGAGTGTCCGAAATGGTGGTCAAGGAATGTCGTACCGCTATGCTTATCCATGATATGGATATTTCTCATCTTATGGTTCATGCTCAACAAATAGAAGAGGAAAAGCTTAAAGAAAGGTCTAGAGAGGCAAAGAGGGCTAAGACCGGTGATGGTAATTTCTCACATTCAAGATCCGATGGACATGGTCCTTCTAGATTTTGACAAAGGTCTTCCGGTCAAGGTTCCTCCCATGCTCCTCCTAATTCTAAGCTTCAAGGAGGAAATGGAGGTAGATTTTTATCAGCTACTTGTTCTAGGTGTGGGAAGAAACATGAGGGTAAGTGCTTAGCCGGTACGGATGGTTGCTTCGAATGTGGTAAAAGTGGTCATAAGATAAAGGATTGTCCATATCTTATAGCTAAGGGAAGAGAAGGTAAGAACGCTCTACCTAGTGGTTCGGGTTCAAATGCGCCCAAGCAAAATTGATTCTATGCACTTCAAGCACGCCATGAGCAAGAGGGTTTTCCCGATGTGGTTATCGGTATGTTGAAAGTCTTTCACTTTGATGTTTATGCCTTGCTTAATCCTGTGCTACTTTGTTTTTTGTGACGCCGTATGTGGCTATGAGGTTTGATGTTGTTCCGAATGTGTTGTTAGATCCTTTTCATGTCTCTACTCCGATTGGTGAATCCATTGTGGCTAGGAGAATCTATCCCATTTCCTTATCCCATAGAGTCAATCATGTTGATCTAGTAGAGCTTAATATGCTAGATTTTGATGTTATTCTTGGGATGGATTGTTTGCATTCTAGTTATTCTTCTATTGATTGTAGGACCCGGATAGTCAAGTTTCAATTCCTAAATGAGCCTATCCTAGAGTGGAAGGGGGGAAATTCCATGCCTAAAGGTCAATTTGTGTTATGTCTTAAAGCTAGGAAGATGATTTCTAAGGGTTGCATAAACCATCTTGTTAGGGTGAGGGATGTGGATTCCAAAACCCCTACTCTTGAGTCAGTCCCCATTGTTAATGAGTTTTCGGAAGTGATTCCCAACGAATTACCAGGTATTCCTCCCGAAAGGGAAATAGACTTCGGTATTGACCTTCTCCTGGATACGCAGCCTATCTCTATTCCTCCATATATAATGGCTCCGGCAGAACATAAGGAACTAAAAGTGCAATTGAAAAACTTGTTGGATAAGGGCATCATCCGACCAAGTATTTCTCCATGGGGTGCTCCAGTCTTGTTTGTGAGGAAGAAGGATGGTTCACTTCGTATGTGCATTGACTACCGCCAATTGAAAAAGGTTACCATTAAGAATAAGTATCCTCTTCCAAGAATAGATGACTTGTTTGATCAACTTCAAGGGGCTAGTTATTTCTCTAAGATCGACCTTCATTCGGGTTATCACCAATTGAGGGTGAAAGAAGATGATATTCCGAAAATGGCTGTCCGAACTAGATATGGCCATAATGAATTCCTAGTGATGTCATTTGGGTTGACAAATGCTCCGGCTACCTTTATGGATTTGATGAATAGGGTGTTTAGACAATATCGTGACATGTTTGTGATCGTGTTCATAGATGATATTTTGATTTACTCAAGGAGTGAAGGTGAGCATGCCGGTCATTTGATGATTGTATTGCAAGTTCTCAAGGACCATCAACTTTTTGCAAAGTTTAGTAAATGTGAGTTTTGGCTAAGGTCCGTGACTTTTCTTGGTCACATTGTCTCCGGTAAGGGTATTGAGGTAGATCCTAAGAAGATGGATGCCGTTTGAAATATGCCTAGACCTCTATCACATTCGGATATTCGTAGTTTCTTGGGTTTAGCCGGTTATTATAGGAGGTTTGTTGAAGGATTTTCTTCGATTGCTTCCCCATTGACGGCTTTGACTCAAAACAAGGTTAAGTTCACTTCGTCCGAAGCATGTGAGAAGAGTTTTCAAGAATTGAAATATAGACTTACCTCGGCTCCGATATTGACTTTGCCGGAAGGGTACGATGGTTTTGTGGTTTATTGTGATGCCTCAAGAATTGGGATAGGATGTGTTCTTATGCAAAATGGGAAAGTTATTGCTTATTCTTGAAGGCAAATCAAGATTCATGAAAAGAACTATCCTATTCATGACCTAGAATTAGCAGCGGTTGTGTTTGCTTTAAAGATTTGGAGGCATTATTTATATTGTGTGCATGTTGACATCTTCACCGACCATAAGAGTTTGCAATATGTGTTCAAACAAAAAGATCTAAATCTTCGCCAAGGGAGGTGGCATGATGAGTTGTTAAAAGACTACGACATGAGTGTCCTCTATCACCCCGGCAAGGACAATGTGGTGGCGGATGCTCTTAGTCGGTTATCTATGGGTAGTGTTGCTCATGTTGAGGATGGTAAGAAAGATTTGGTTCGTAATGTTCATAGATTGGCCCAATTGGGTGTTCGGTTGGTTGATTCCACTAAAGGTGGTGTTATGGTTTGCAATGGTTCCGAATCGTTCTTTGTGTATGATGTAAAGGCTAAACACGATCTTGATCCTAATTTGGTTGAGTTGAAGAAAGCGGTGCTCAAAAAGTCCGTTGAGGCTTTCTCCTAAGGGGGAGATGGTGTGCTTCGATATTAAGGTTGTTTGTGTGTTCCCGATTTAGATGACTTAAGAGGACAAATTTTAACGGAAGCCCATAGTTCTCGATATTCCATTCACCCGAGAGCTACCAAGATGTACCGTGATTTGTGGGAGATCTATTAATGGAATGGGATGAAGAAGGATATTACGAAATTTGTGGCTAAGTGTCCTAATTGTCAACAAGTGAAGGTTGAGCATCAAAAGCTTGGAGGTTTGTCCCAAGATATTAGTATTTCGACTTGGAAGTGAGAAGATTTGAATATAGACTTTATTGTTGGTTTACCACGTACCCGGCGACAATATTATTCGATTTGGGTTATTGTGGATCATATGAAGAAATCAGCCCATTTCATTCCCGTCAAAGTTTCTTATTCGGTGGAGGATTATTCTAAGTTGTACTTGAAGGAAATGGTTAGGTTGCATGGAGTGCCTTTATCCATTATCTTCAATCGAGGTGCACAATTTACCTCTCAATTTTGGAAGTCTTTCAAAAAGGGTCTTGGTACTCATGTTAAGTTTAGTACAGCCTTTCATTCTCAAACCGATAGGCAAGCAGAGCGTACTATCAAAACTTTGGAAGATATGTTGAGACCTTGTGTAATTGATTTCAAGGGTAATTGGGATGATCATTTGCCTTTGATTTAGTTTGCATATAATAATAGCTACCATTCTAGTATTGGCAAGGCTCCGTTTGAGGCTCTCTATGGAAGGAGGTGTACATCTACAATAGGTTCGTTCGAAGTTGGTGAAGTCGCTTTGATAGGTCCTGAGTTGGTACAAGAGGCTATGGAGAAAGTTTGGCTTATTAGGAAAATATTGAAAACAACTCAAAGTCGACAAAAGTCCTATGCTGATGTTAGAAGGGGAGATTTAAAATTTGATGTTGATGATTGGGTTTACTTAAAAATTTCACCCATGAAAGGTGTAACGAGATTCGGGAAGAAAGGAAAGCTTAGTCCCCGTTATGTAGGCTCATATAAAATTTTGAGACATGTTGGTAAGGTTGCTTATGAACTTGATTTACCTAATGATTTGGTATCGGTGCATCCGGTTTTCCATGTCTCATTGTTGAAGAAATGTGTTGGTGATCCAACGTATATAGTGCTATTGGAGAATCTTGGCATAAAGGATAGTCTTTCCTATGAAGAGGTTCTGGTTGAGATTTTTGATCGACAAGTCCAAAAGTTAAGAAATAAAGAAGTTGCTTCCGTGAAGGTTCTTTGGAGGAATCAATTAGTTGAGGGTGCTACTTGGGAGGCTGAGGCAGATATGATGCCCCGATATCCTCATCTCTTTCCCTCCAATCCTACTCTAGCTTGAGGTACCTAGTTCCTCATGGTTCAATCTTTGGTTTCATGTGTCTTAGTTATTTCCATGATTCCTTGATTATGCATGCTTATGAAGAGTCTAAGTTGTGAAAATGATCTAGCTTGGTTGATTTATCTATGACTATGTGCATTGATTATAAGTTGCATAAAGTTTTCATGAAATGATGTGTTGAACATGCTTTAGCTTGTAGTTGATGTTTTCCTCCTCGGATATGTGCACTTATGTGATTGCATTCTAGGTTGGGTTGTTAGCTCTTGTTTCTTACCCTCATTGTGATGTCTTGATTCTCATTCAAGGACGAATGTTTTCAAGGGGGAGATAATGTAATACCCCGGATTTGAAAAAGGAGAAAATTTCATTTTTTTGAAACTTTGGTGACCTACTACTTGACCTACTAACCATTGGTGGACTTACCAATAGTAGGTCAAGGGGGTAGGAGCCGTTGGTAAGGCTGCCTAGGGGAAAAAGCTGGAAAAGAATTCTAAGGAGTGACCTACTACATGACTTACCAATGGTCGTTTGACTTATCAACCGTAGGTCAAGAAGGGGGGGGAGGGGGAAGGTCGTTGATGCTACTAGTTTGGGGGAGGAATTATTTTAATTTTTGGCGCTAAGGCAGGCTGACCTACGGGCAGTAGGTTGACCTACCAACCGTAGGTCAGGTCGTTGGTAGGGTCATTGGTAGAGTTTTAATGAGGAATCATTTGGTCTTTTCACCTAATGGCCTATTTACTAATCTAAGTCGGTTTATAACCTCTCCTAACACCGTATAAAGCTTTTTAATCAAAAAATCTACCCTTCCAAAATCATTTGCAAGATTTCCCCAAACTCTTCCACCTCAAATATTTCTCTCTCTAGAAGTTAGAAGAAGAAGAAAAGGGCAAGCTAGGGTTTAAGAAATCAAGCTTTTGTTCATCAATTGCTTAAGGAATTAAGGCCCTAAGGTATCATAGTGTTCATCCATGGAGCCCTTTCCTCCATGGAATCCCCAAAACCTTCAATTTTCAAAGTATTAAATCCCCACTTTGATTTAAGGGTTTTCTTCTATGATGTGGTTTCCTTCAATTATGATCAAATTGCTTTCAGTTATGGTTTTCTAAGTATGAATTGAGTTGAATTGCATGTTTTAAGATGAATCCCCAAAAACCCACATGAATTCCCCTTATTTTGATATTTATGCATTGATGATGGGTTGAATTATGAAGAAGATAGAATTTATGAAGTTTATGTGAACTAATGCATGTTTTTATGATTTCAAAAGCTACGATTCATGATGAAATTGATGAATGATGAAAAAGAGTTTAATGAAGTATGCATGTTCAATTATGGAAATTATGAAGATTTATTAATTGCTATAAGATTATAGCTTAATTGAAGACGTTGTCGAGTTGTGAAAGGTTTTCTCACATGTTACTCAATCTATGAATGTGAAAGGTTTGCTCACATGTAAAGGATTCATAACTTGTTGAAACGTTTTCTTAACTAAAGTTGTATCAAAGGTTTAAGGAGCTATTCTAATGACGTAAGCTTGGACTTGTCCATTGAATATGAAACTTCAATCCTAATAAACTTTAGCTTGGATTGGTAACCCTAGATGTACCCTTCCATTGATAATAAATTGAATAAGATTATGAACTATGTTTAATCCGTGGAAACTATGCTTAGCACCGAGTGGACAAGTGGAGATTACCTATGTCCCATAAACTATGTGCCACCATAGATTTGTCTAGATAGACACTAGCTAGTAGATCCACGTAAGCTATATGATAAGTAAAGGGTCCTACCTTGGCAAGTAAGATGACTCTATTGGTGTGGGGTTAGACACCGGATTCCATGTTGATAGCTCACATGGTCTTACATGTCGGTTAAGGCTACTTCCCACAACAATGAACTAAAGTGTTTTTATGATGTTCCTCAAGTAAATTAAAGATGTTTAGCTTGCTTTGACCATGGTTTATGTTTTATGCTTCTTAACCTTTATTGTGTTTTAGCTTAGTCATTGTTTTTCATGAAAATGTCCCGTTTTAGCATGTTTTAAAGGATTTTGTGCATTGCTATCATACTTAGTACTTGATTGTACTAATGCATACTCTTACCTACATTGACTTGTTAATGTAGGGCCCGGTGATTCTCCATCTATTTGTGGCTAGATCTTAGTAGAAGGATTGTTGAACACTTGGTGAGTCCTCATCCATTCGAGGACATAGGCTGTCCTCGAATGGATGAGAACTCACTAAATCTTCTACTAACCTTCTATAAGCCCTAGCCACGAGTGGATGGTGAATCGCCAAGTCCTACATCAAAAAAGTTAATGTAGGCTAGAGTATGCATTAGTACAATCAAGTACCAAGTATGATAGCAATGCACATAAAACTATTAAAATATGCTAGAATGAGACATTTCTATGACATGCTAAGGAAAACTACAACATGATAAAGCATGGAGAACATAAGGTAGAAACCAAGGCCAAAGCAAGCTTAGCATCTTTTCTTCACTTTACTCGAGATCATCATAACAACACTTTTGTTCATTAGTTGTGGGGAATAGCTTTAACCGACATATAAGACCATGTGAGCTATCAACATAGAATCTGGTGTCTACCCCACACCGAAAAGAGGTTGCCTTACTTGCCATGGTAAGACCTTAACTTCTAGCTTACATGGATCCACTAGCTAATGTCTATCATAGACCATCATCCTATGATGGAACATAGTTTATGGGACATGGATAATCGCCGCTTGTCCACTCGGTGCTAAGCATAATTCCCAAAGGATCAGACATAGTTCAATTATCATAAGTAGACATGGGTAGTCGCCTCTTGTCTATCATTAGTCATAAGTTCATTATTAATCGCCTCTTCTCTACAATAGGGAACATGGGTGATCCCTTCTTGTCCCTTCATTAGAATAGCTTCTTAAGAACATGGGTAATCGCCTCTTGCTCATTCAAGTTCATAGTGTGAGCATTACATGAGAAACCCTTTCACAACTCAACAACAACATCAACGTAGCATAAACTTTGGTACTTCAATCTCAAAGCATCCTTAATTCATCATCAAGTTCATATGAGACATGCATAAGCTCATAGACTTCATCTTTACATAGTTCATCATGGTCATAATTTGCAATTCATAGGGTTCACATAACTTCATGAGAATTTCTCTTAATTCATGCAATTCAATGCAAACTCATGCTTAAAAAGCCATAGACAAGTCAATTTGACCATAATTGACGGAACACACATAATAGAGTAAAATCATAGACTTTGGTTGAACAGGCTTTATTTCATAAAACCATCTTTACTTCATTCATAATCTCATTCATGCAAATTCTTAGCTTAGGAATCATAATTCATGCATGTATTCATAGAGATTTCATAAATTTCCTCAATTCATCATTCACCTCACCAATCAAAGCATAGATTTGGAAATTGGTGAAAATAGCATGGGTTCGTGGGGATTCATCCAATCTTTACATCAAATCATATAAATCACGGTAATTCGTGCACTAAATTACTTTATCACGCTAGGTCGTGCACTAGGAATCATAAAATGAACAATTGAAATCATAATTGAAGAACCCATAAGAATTGCTCAAACCCTAGTTCAATTGGGGAAAATTGATCCCTGAGAATTGAAGAAAGCTCAGGACCCATTGGAGGAAAGGGCTCCAAATGGTGAATACTATCATAACTCAACAAAGCCCACAAGAATTTGCTAGAAATTGATGACCTTCAATGGAGGATCCTAGCTCTTCTTCTTCCTTGAGAGTAGAGAGAATTTCTTAGACAGAGAAATATTTGAGAGAGAAGATTTTTGGGAATGGCTTAGAATGAGTGAAATTAGGCGTAGGGAATATATGTAGGGTCTGCGTTAAGGGTATAACCGACCTAGATTAGGAGTTAAATATTAAGGGAAAAGACCAAAAAGCCCTTAAATAAAAACTATCGGGGTCCATCTACGATCAGGACCTATGGTCCGTACATCAATCGACGGACCGTCCTGTCCTTTCGTTAATTGATTCAGAGATCTCCATTTAGGCCTAAAATTTGGCTAAGTCTGGAAGGGATCTACGGGACCCATCTACGGACCGTCAATTGGACGACAACTCGTCCTGTTGCTCCGTAGGTCAAAGTTCAGAAACTTGAAATCCTGAAGGTTTACAGTGCCATCGACGGTTCCCACCTACGGTCCGTAGGTGACCTCCGTAGTAACTGGCACCAGAAATTTTGAAAAGCTGCATTTTCTTTCTTTGAAAACTTGGGGTGTTACATGAAAAAACAAAACTGGAGCAATCCATGGAGAGATATAAGATCGGATGAAATCCTTATCCGATAAATCTTTCAATTGCTCCTTCAATTCCTTAAGTTCTGCAGGAGCCATTCGGTAAGGAAGAATAGAGATAGGTTGCGTATCTAGGAGAAGGTCAATGCCGAAGTCTATTTCCCTTTCGGGAGGAACACCGGGTAAATCATTGGAAAATAATTTTGCAAATTCATTAACAATGGGGACCGACACAAAGATAGGGTTTCAGAATCCATATCCCTAACCCGAACAAGATAGTACATGCAACCCTTAGAAATCATCTTTCTAACTTTAAGACAAGAAACAAATTGACCCATAGGAATAGAATTTCCCCCTTTCTACTCTAGAACGGGCTCATTCGGAAATTAAAACTTGACCACTCGGGTTCTACAATTAATAGAAGCATAACAAGAATTGAGTCAATCCATACCAAGAATAACATCAAAATCTATCATATCAAGCTCTACAAGATCAACTTGAGTGCCTCTATGGGATAAGAAGATGGGACAACTTCTATAGACTCTCTTAGCCACAATAGGTTAATTAATACATGTAGAGATAGAAAAATGATCAATCTACACATCTGGAAGAACATCAAACCTCATAGCTATATATGGCGTCACAAAAAATAAGGTAGCACCGAAATCAAGTAAAGCATATACATCAAGATGAAAAACTTTCAACATACCGGTAACCACATCGGGAGAACCCTCTTGCTCATGACAAGTTTGAAATGCATAGAACCGGTTTTTCTTTAGAGCACTTGAACCTGAACGACTAGGCGGAGCTTGCCTACCATATTTTCCCTTGTCAAGTCTAGATGCACAATCCCTTAAGTTATGGTCACTTTTACCAAAACCAAAGCAATTATACGTACCCATCAAGCGTTTTCCAAGATAACTCTTGCCACACTTTTGGCATGTAGGAACCGAATAACCATTTCTACCACAATTTCCTCCTTAAGGCTTAGGGTTAGACACCCTTTCCTTGTTGAACATAGGATCCGGAGAATTGGAGGAAACTTGACCGGAAAATCTTTGTCAGAACTTAGGATGACCATGTCCATCGAACCTTGAATGGGAAAAGTGACCATCACTGGTCTTTTCCCATTTTGTATCCCTATCCCTTTCCTTAAGCTTTTCCTCCCCAATTTGTTGAGCATTAATCATTGAATGAGAAATATCCATCTTCTTAATAACCATGGAGGTACGATATTCCTTAACCACCATTTCGGACACACCCGAAACAAAGTTGCTCATCTTTTCCCTAGGATCGGCAACCATAGTAGGATCATACCTAGACAATTATGTGAACTTCAAGACATAATCCTTCACACTCATGTTCCCTTAAGGAAGGTTAATAAATTCAAGTACGTTGGCCTCCCTCATCTCAAGGGAAAAGAACCTATCAAGAAAAGCAACCTTAAACTTTTCCCAATCAAGAGGACCTGCATCAACCGCCCTCTCTTTCTTCCATTGGTTGAACCACTCTTGAGCAACACCCTTAAGTTGATAAGCGGCCAATTCTGCCTTTTCCACTGGTGTCACTCCCATAATCCTTAAACCCTTGTATACCTCATCAATGAACTCTTGAGGATCTTTCTCAACCTTGGAACCATGGATCTCTGGGGATTCATCTTAGTGAAGTCCCTCACTCTATTTGCCATCATATCGACATTTGGGTTCAGGGGGACCACAGCCTCCCTATTGGCTTGAGCCAATTCTTGGAAAGCATCTCGAAACACTGCATTTGGTCACTTGTTCTGTCAAAGATTCAGCCAGAACTTGTGGAGCTTCTTGAGGAGCTTCTCGCTCCACATTCTCATCCGCATTTCTTCTATCTTATGCTCTTCGAGGGACTATATCCTGAAAAGCATCGGATGGGGATTAGGAGAGATACATATAGAGTAAAACTCTATCACACAACTTTAGAGTGATGAAAGAAGTGCAATTTCCTAAACATATTATAGCCTCTTATTCATAAATGTGGTGCGCTTTACACTCATGAACAAGGCTCTACTCAACGTGGCTTATGAGACATCCTAGGACCTTTCTAAATCTTATGCTCTGAATACCAAGTTTTTCACAATCCAAAGAATATCCTAGGCGTAACACGGCGTATAGGACCCCGGGAGGCCCTACACAAGCCACTTAATGTACATCATACAAGATATTAAAATTTAAAGAGTTTAAAGAAAGCATTTCATATAAAAGATTTTAACAAAAGCGGAAATCTAATCATAAGTCTCAAAGCCATCGAATACATCATAAGGAAAGTGATTGGGAAGTAACCCATACATCACATACAAAGTCTAAAACGAAAAAAGGCATAAAGCTATAAAGTCTCTCGGTCCTTGAAACATGAGAACTCACCAATCACTTGAAGTAATAAAAATAGATGTCTAGCCATGAGTATGAGAGGTAGGAGCGTCGGACCCTACATTAGTGAATCAATGTAGGCACAAGTATGCATTAGTACACGGAATGTACTAAGTATAAGGTAATATGCATAAACATGAACATGATAGCACACTGACTTAATTTGAATAGGCATGATAATAATGAAGCCATTTGAGAGCTTTAAGGAAGAAATGATATGAAAATCATGCAAATATGGTCAATTCAATAACATAAAGGACATAAGAAATGCTTTGAAGAAAACATCATCATTTTGTAGGATATTAACTTTAACAGACAATAAGACCATGAGAGTTATATCATGGAATCCGGTATATCCCTCGTACCAAAAGAAGGAGAAACTACTTGCCAAGGTAGAATCCATACATATAATCATTTGCTAAAGTAGATCCACTAGCTAGGTCATTTAAGACAATCCAACAGGGGCACATAGTTAGGGACTCGAGGTTTCTACTAGAGAATACCTAATTTGAGTGTCCACCTTAAAGCCCTCTCGGTGCTAAGTTTACATACCAACGGAATAGATAAAAGTCAAATAGAAATTTCGCATAGGGAAAGGAAATGATCAATAACAATCCACACATTTCAAGATCAAAATATAGAATAGCTCCTTAAACATAATTCAACGTAGATGAGAAAACCTTTCACCAATGTGAATTCATTTGTGAGAAATACCTTTCACAATCATGATCATTATAGTAAATGAGAAATCTTTTCACAATCGCATTGATAACTTCCTTTCAAAGCATCATTTATTCATTTACATTAGCTTCATGAAAACATGCATATCTTCATAAATTTATAATTCATAATTCATGGGTTCATCATACGGTCATAGTTGAAAATCATAATTTAGGCATGGGTCAATGCAATTTCAACTAAAATATCATGGATTACCATAAATTCATGCATTAGAAGGCTTAACTAACCATAATCAAACATAATTAGATGAAACCCACATTCATTGAATTGAAACCTTTATTTGATCAATTGAAAATTGATTTGGGAAATTGAAATCTTTGGGGACCATAGGGAGGAAAGGACTCCATGGGTGAATACACACATTCCTTGATCCTTTGAGCCCAAGAAAATGGAGAATTTGGAGACATGAGTGGAACCCTAGCTCTTCTTCTTCTTCCTTAGACTTGAGAGAATTTGGGAGGATGAATTTAGTCAAGTTTTGGAAATTTAGGAGAATGAGTTATGAATGGGTGATTTAGGGGTTTAAAACCTTTATATAGGACTTAGGGTAGAAGGCAAAACGACATAGTATAAGATTAAAATAATTAGGAAAGGACCCAAAAGCCCTTGAAAAATGACTACCAACCCATTCCTACGGTTCGTAGGTCCTTCTACAGACCGTCCTGGTCAACCATAGACATGATCAGAGACCCTTAATTTGGCCAACTTTTGATGAACACAATCAACGGTTCGTAGGCTCATTTACAGACCGTGGATACCAACCGTGTAACCCAACTCTAGGCCTTAAAATTTCACTGAGTATGGAAGTGACCTACGAGACCTACCTATGACACGTACATAGGGTGAGGGGCTGTCCTGGTGAAGCGTATAAGGGATACTGGGACTTGGTTTTAGAAAATTATTTCCCCACTTCCTACTGTCGCCATCTACGGCCTGTAGAAGCTTTTACGGTTCGTAGATGGGAACCCTAAACACAGACCTCAGCCAAAAAAATATTTTCTCCCTTTTTCCAAGTTCCGAGGTGTTACATCTCTACACTCCTCCCCCCTAACCCCTTCACTTCCTCTCTCTTCCAATTTTTTCTATTTGGATCTTCTCCACTATTTTTTTATTTTTTTAATTTATGAAAAATCAGGGGAGAATAAAGGAGAAAAATAGCGATGACATTCATATAGAAATAATTAGTTCAATAAAATATAAATTATTTAAGAAAATATGTACGTGTACTGCATTTTTCTTTTGTGTGTACCCAAAATTCAAAATAAAAGAATAAAAATATTCATTTCTGCTATCCCCACCCTTATCCCATCATGACAATATTATAGATTAAAAGAATATGAACATGTGAGTTCATTTCAAGTTTGAGTCATGCATATCAAAATTAGGAATAAGAGATTAAAAAAAGAATAAAAAGAGGAAATGAACAAGACATTTGGATAATTTATAGAGAAATTTATATTAAATAAAATAATATTTTTTTTAGATGGACAATCAGTCAGGGTGAGTATGGATTTTAGTTGGATCTCCAATTATGAGTTGGGATATAATATATTGAGGGTTGATTTAAAATAGGCCAATAGGAAGATATCATAAAATTAATTATTTTTTGAATATTATTTTCAAGTGTATCGGGTCAAAATATGAATCATATGTGGTTTTATAAAAAAAATTAAAATTTTAAAATATAAATTTTATTATTTATTTGAGAAGGGTTTAAATTTTGACCTATCACATTAAGTAACATAATAAATAAATATTTAATAATTTTACTTTAAAAGAGCTATTTAAAATAAGGGCAAATATAAGTCAAAAGATTAACTTCGAGGGTATTTTTTAGCCAAAAGGCGGACGTCAGAGGTATTTTAGGGCCGAAAGGTAGATGTAGAGTAATTTTGTACCAATTCAAATACTTGAGGGGCATTTTAGGCTCTTCTCTGTAAATTTTATAATATATTATAATTAATAGAAAATTATTTCAAATAAAGTCTACCTTATATAATAATCATATATTTATATAACTAGACTTACTATCTCCATTAGAAAATAGTAACTTATAAAACTTTTGTAAAATAAATACTTACAAAACTTTATTGTAACTAAAGAATATTTTCATAATTATTTAAGACATTTTAGGAAGGCAATAAATATATACTTTTCAGATTTCGATTAAAATAAGATTTTATCTAATCAAGCGCAGTGCTATGATAAGACTCTCGCCTTCTATAGGAGACAAGGAAAACTGTAAATGCCTAAGGTGTTATACTTGTGTTGATATCTTAGTGTCATGCTTACGTCAAGTGGCTTGTTTATGGCATTTCGAGACCATATTCGCTATGTCATGGCTAGGGGTAGTTTGGGTCATGACACATATTTTGGAGCAAGTTCTAGAAAATATTCACACACAATAATATTTTTAAACCTTACCTCACAAGGCATCACAACCCAAAAAAAATTTAGTCTCAAAATTAATTAAACCGAATGAATTTTGACAAACTACAATGGGTAAAGTTTTATCCCCGCTTGTAAATCACAAAACCAAACAAAGAATGTAAGACCCATGACAAGAGATTGCTTCAATTTCATTATTTCTATTTAGAAATAATGTTTTATCCTTCCTTCGCCAAACAAAAAAAATTTTGTGGTCCCTCTTGCAAGAGGTGTGACACAAGACCCAACTAAAACTTGACATTTTTCCTTAAAAAATCGTCTGTCAATCTATCATAGGGAAACTCCGACCCGGTTGGACAAAAACAACTCGAAGAAAGAAAAATAAAGAAAATTCTTGCTCCTTGTAAAAGAACTATGGCATAAAGAAAACCCTTGAAGTTTATTAAAACTAACTATTATTCACAAGAACGATATTGAATCATTCCCTCATAAATTCATTGAGAGAATGAGGCCTATTGAAGACACTAAGCGCAATTACCAAGCATGGGTTGTAAGACAATATAGTAATGTAAGACCAACTCGACTAAAATCATTAACAAAAGCACAGATTCCATAAAACATTAATACCACGTTTTTCAAAGAAATCTGATTAATTGCTCTATAAGTATTGCATTAGTTTATTTTCAAACAAGAAGAAAACAAGAAGAGAGGATTCTAGGTCTCTAAGGATAAGAGAAATTCTTTTTTTATATTCTTATAATTCTAAATAAGTTCCTTTTTATTCGTGTTTTGTTTCAACTAAAATCCTATTTGTTCTAGGACTAGTTCTTTACTTTCTTATGTGCCTCAAAAATCTTTACTTCATTACTATGAACTTGGTACACGTTTTTGTTTAATTATAAATGTACAAAGTATTTTGTCCAAATGTTATTTTCAGAGAAAAAGGTAAGTGTGAGTGAGTTCAAAATAAGGTAAAATCCAAATTGTAAGTATGATGCTTGATAATTGTTTTTTTCTTTTTTAGATGTCTAATTTGGTTGGTGATGAGGAAAGGGCTCGTCTAGAAGCCGAGATCAAAGGAAGGAATGAATTCACCTTTCAAGCTAAGCACCAATAATTTTAGAAACGGAACTTTCAATTTCAAGAGATAAGGAATTTGACTACCAAGCAGAATGATACCATAGCTGCAATTAGGAGGGAGAACAATGTTGTGCCACCCACTTATAATGGTAGACACCAAATTAGAAGGAATGTACCCCATATACCTCTTGTAAATCATGAATATCATATTGATGATTTTGATGTTGAATTTAATCTAGAAATTAAATGAGAGATAGGAGGGGCAAAGAGGCAGAGTAGAAGATGATAATATAAGTAGTATAAAGATGAATATGCCATCTTTCATGGGGAAAAGGGACCAGACTTGTACCTTCATTGGGATAGATGAGTTGAATCCATCTTTGACTTCCACAACTACTCCGAGGGTAAGAAAGTTAAACTTGTTGTTACTGAGTTGTTTGATTATGTTGCTTTTTGGTAGAAAAAGCTTGCTAGGGATAGATTGCATGATGTGCTACCACCTATTGCTACTTGGGCAGAGATGAAGAGGGTGATGAGGAAGAGGTTTATGCCAACATACTTTCAAAAAGATCTACAGTTTCACCTTCAACACTTGAAGCGAGGCTCCATGTCAGTGGATGAGTACTTCAAAAGTACGGGTATGACTATGATCCAAGCTAACTACATGGAGGAAGAAGATGCTACTATGCCTAGATTCTAAATTGGTTTAAATACATAAATAGTTGATGTAGTACAGATACAACAATATGTAAATTTAGATGAGTTAGTTGATTTGTTTGTTTAAGTAGAACAAATTAAGAGAAAACAACAAAATAACTCATGGAAAAGTCGGCCAAACACCATCTAAGAAGCCATGGTCAAATCAAGAGGGGAAAGCTCCTTCCAAACTTAAAGAAGATAGAGGTAAAGGTGAAGTTGAGGAGGGAGGTAAAATCTTTAATCCTAAATCTTCTAAACCTTCTAGTTCTAATCAATGTCACAAATATCATGGAACGGGACATATGATGCATGAATTTATATGTAGAAGAAATATCATACTCAGGGAGAATAAAAAATATGAGAACCAAAAAATGTTTGTATGCTAGAAAAGAGGGGCTTCCCATAATACTACTTACTTACAAAAAAGTTTTGATTAATTTTGAACAACTAACTCCTTCTTCGCCAAATAGTATTTCTTCTATTTTGCGGAGTTTGAAGATCTTTTTCCTGATTACACTCCAAAGGGATTGCCACCTTTGAGAGGGATTGAGCACCAAATAGACTTTGTGCCTGGGTCTCAACTTCCTAATAGGCCTGCCTATAGGAGCAATCCTGAAGAGACCAAAGACTTCCAAAGCCAAGTTGAAGAATTGCTTGAAAAGGGTTTTGTACAAGAGAGCACGAGCCCATGCTATGTTCCCATCCTACTGGTACCCATAAAGGATGGAACATGGAGAATGTGCATAGATTGCCGAGCCATCAACAAGATTATGGTAAAGTATCGCCATCCTATCCCTCGTCTTGATGATATGTTGGACCAACTATATAGTTCCAGAATCTTTTCTAAACTTGATCTAAAGAGTTGTTACCATCAGATTCATATGAATCTTGGATATGAATGGGAAACTACTTTTAAGACCAACTATGGACTTTATGAATGGTTAGTCATGCCCTTTTTCTTGACTAATGCACCGAACACTTTCATGATACTAATGAATCATGTTTTTAATGATTCATGAATTATGAGCATGATGAACTATGTAAAGATGAAGCTTATGAACTATGCATGTCTCATATGAATTTAATGATGAATTAAGGGTGCTTTGAGATTGAAGTACCAAAGTTTATGCTATGTTGATGTTGTTGTAGAGTTGTGAAAGGGTTTCTCACGTAATGCTCACACTATGAGTTAATGAATAAGAGGCGATTGCCCATGTTCTTAAGGAGCTATTCTAAAGAAGGGACAAGAGGCGATCACCCACGTTCACTAATGTAGACAAGAGGCGATTACCCAAGTCTACTAATAATGAACTTATGACTAAAGATAGACAAGAGGCGACTACCCATGTCTACTTATGATGATTGAACTATGATAAATCCATGGGAAGATATGCTTAGCACCGAGTGGACAAGAGGCGATTACCCATGTCCCATAACCTATGTGCCACCATAGGATGATGGTCTATGATAGACACTAGCTAGTGGATCCACATAAGCTAAGAAGTTATGGTCCTACCTTGGCAAGTGGGGCAACCCTCTTTCGGTGTAGGGTAGACACCGGATTCCATGTTGATAGCTCACATGGTCTTATATGTCGGTTAAGGCTAATTCCCCACAACTATTGAACACAAGTGTTGTTATGATAATCTAAAGTAAAGAAAGATGATTTAGCTTGCTTTGGCCATGGTTTATGCTTCATGCTTCTTATGCTTTATCATGTTTTAGCTTGGCCATTGCATGTCATGATTATGTTTCATTCTAGCATGTTTTATATGTTTTATGTGCAGTGCTATCATACTTGGTACTTGATTGTACTAACGCATACTCTTGCCTACATTAACTTCTTTGATGTAGGATTTGAAAATTCACCATCCACTCGTGGCTAGAGCTTTATAGAAGATTTGATAGAAGACTTGGTGAGTCCTCATCCATCCGAGGACATAGCCTAGTTGTTCTTATTTTCCTGTTATTTCATTTCGGATGTTGTATTGGGTTACGTCCCAAACTTTATTTTCTATGTTAGATTGGCTTTGAGACATGAGATATAGACTTCTGTTGCTTCTTTTAAAAAACTTTGATATGAAAATCTCTTTTGAACTCTTGATCTCTATTATCTTGTATGTATGCTAAGTGGCTTGTATAAGGCCTCTCGGGGTCTTGTAAGCCATGTCACGTCTAGGGGTACCTTGGGTCATGACAAACTTGGTATTCATAACACAAGGTTTTAGAAATATCCTAAGATGTCTCATAATCCGCGTCAAGTAGAATCTTGTTCATGAGTGTGAAGCACGCCACATTTATGAATGAGAGGCTATAAGACGTTTAAGAAACTTCACTTCTTTCATTACTCCTAAGTCATGCCATAGAGTTTAACTCTATATGTCTCTCTCCTAATCCCTATCCTACGCGTTTCAGGATATGGCGAAACGAAGAGCTTATGCTAGAAGAAATGCGGGAGAGAATGTGGAACAAGAAGCTCCTCCCCAAGCTCCTCAAGTTTCAGCCGACCCTTTGGCCGAACAAGTGACTAATGCGGAGTTCAAGGATACTTTTCAAGTTTTGGCTCAATCCATGATGGCTCAAGCAAATAGAGAGTTTGTGGCTCCCATGAACCCAAATGTGGGTTCGGCGGCATCAAGAGTGAGGGACTTCACTAGAATGAACCCTCTTGAATTTCATGGCTCTAAGGTTGAGGAAGATCCTCAAGAATTCATTGATGAGGTTTATAAGGTATTGATGGTCATGGGTGTGACGCCGGAAGAAAAGGCGGAGTTGGCCGCTTATCAACTCAAGGGTGTTGCCCAAATTTGGCTCAACCAATGGAAGAGTGAGAGGACGGTTAATGAGGGTCCTCTTGATTGGGAGAAATTCAAGGTTGATTTCTTTGATAGGTTCTTTCCCCTTGAAATGAGGGAGGCAAGGGTGCTTGAGTTCATCAACCTTCGTCAAGGAGGCATGAGTGTGATAATACTTTTATTTTTTATTTTACGAGAAAAAGGAAAATTAAAAAAATATATGTTATTTGAGTTTTCTTATATTTACCACTTAGGTAGTATTTTATTGTAGGTTATTTTTCAAAGAAAAATCAAAAGATCAAGCCCAATGACATGTTGCCACGTGATAAATTTTATCTCAATATTTATTAAAAGCATATTCCATGGGAGGGGAATATTCCACTCTTTTCTCCAAACTTTTTGATATTATCCAAAATTTGTAAGGGTATTTTAGGAAGATTAGACCCCAAAAAATACACCACACTTTACCCTAAACCTAGACTATAAAACAATAAAAGGACCTAATGAAGGATCAAGAAAAATCAGCCGCAACACTCATCTTCTTCACCTTAGATGAGTGCTGGGAAATGATATAGTTTAGTCTTCCCTCACCATTAATAGACCTCCACCATTTAAATGGAGACACCTCAAAACACCCATGAAAACCCCACCATAACCTCATCATCAAACACCCAAAATTCCAACCTTTCTCCACCGTGCAAAACTTCATCTTTTTCTCCATGGTTTTCGGTCCAGTTTGATCAAGGTTTTTTTCCGATCAGTCGAGTTTCAGAAGGCATCATCTTGACATAAAGGTCCAGTTTTTACTTTGCTTGTTGACTAATACATGGAATTTGATATGAATTTTTGTTTTAAATGGTTAAAATTGACGGTTAAGCGTCGGTTACTTATTTGGCATAAAGTTTTTTTTTCTATTTGGCATAAAGTTATCATTTATTAAAAGTGATTTGTTCATTTCTTGTCCCTAAAAGGGATGGCAATGGGGCGGGGTGGGGGCGGGGGCAGGAGCGGGGCGGGTTGAGCTTAACCCAAAAAAATTTTAATCTGCCCCACATAATAATTTTTTTCATTTTCAACCCGCCCCACCTTGCCCCGCATAGACCTGCCCCACACGAGTCCTCCCAACATAAATTTTTTAATATTTTTCTTTTCTAGTTAAGTTTGATACTAAAAATAAAATTCATAAAAATAAATTCATTTTTTTAATTAAGTTGTATTAATTTAATAGATAATGACTTAAAATTTTATTTTTTAGAGGTCAGTTGGGAAGCATGTAAGAATTGTAGTAGTTTTGATTGAACCATTTTCATTTACTATCTTGAACATTTTAGTAATTTTGAAGACACTATCTTAATAGATAATGATCTATCACTCTTATAACATATAAAAAGTTCAAATTAAGTTTGAACCCGCATAGACCAGCAATCCGCCCCTCGCCGCATTAGTTTTTTTAAAAAACACTTCAACCCGCCCCACATCCCTCCTCGCCCCATATAACTTTAAACCGGCCCGCCCCCGCCCCCCCCCCCCATAGGCTTAAACCCACCCAGCCATGCATCTGCCCCGCCCCATTGTCATCCCTAGTTGTTGATGAACATTTAATGTTGGAAGAGCTAACAACATGGATAAAATAACAATTTTTGATTAATAACATGTTTTATATCTATATGTAATTTTTATTTAATAAGATGTTTGTCCATTAGGGTAGTCTACTGTTTAAGTTCATGTTAGCCAGGCATGAATTCTTAATATGATAGAGAATTGTTTTGCTTTGAATCAGTAAATTATTTGAGGAGTAAGTTTCATTTAAATTATAAGAGTTTATGCTCCAAGTGTTAATTAATCTCTAAGTGAGAGTGTGAATAATTTATCTTCTTGACTGAGGTAGCAACTTTGCGTCTTAGATAAAAACAATTAATAACTCTGCGTCTTAGATAAATACAATTAATAAAATGGCAAGGACGCATTTACACATCTTGACCCAAACCCTCTTCAAAATTTAAATCTAAATCTTTGATTCAACAAGCGAGTAAATCATAATTTCGGGTAATATCTAGACATGTATTACCAAACTTACTTGTAGACTTTCGGTATGGTATGTATTGGTGCGCTCTAGAAATTAGATTGAAAATATTGTAAATTATAATTTCGTCAAAGTCAAAGAGAATTAATCCATTACGTGAGGTCAAAAGTTCAACGCCATAGAATAAAGTCATCACATATTAAATGATTAGGATAAGGTTTAAAGTGTTTTGTAGAATTTTCTGAATAAGTTAATGCAGATATTCTTAATCATTTCAGAGATTTTCCTTATAAAGTTTTATTTTATTAACACCAATGAAAATAGTGACTGATTTTTGGTAATTTCATACTCACTAATATATACCACTGTGTTCCTCTGCTATGTATCCTTTTTCTTACCCTATCATGCTATTCTATTATTTCGAATCTACAAATGAAGACATCAAATTTATTACTTAAAATGAATCACTATTTTCATTGGTGTTAAATAAAATAAAACTTTATAGGTAAAATCTTTGAAGTGATTAAGAATATCTACATGAACAACCAATGAACTAGATATGTTGATTTAAAATGAATCTATAACACTCTCAAAATTTCTAAGCTAAGGCCCGGACCATTCTTTGTTTGCATGTAGGAATAGTATGGGGTGATTCGTAAATTGCTCATATTTGTAAAGGTCATTTCTTTTGAGTTAGAATGAATTTGAATATGACTTAAGGTCACAAGGACCCCCTAGCTCAAAGTTGAGTTAAAAACTTCATTTTCGACTAAGTCTTGACATAAGATTCTACTTAGGTCAACTTCAAACAATCATATCTCCCAGAGCATAATGAATTAGGTAGCCCATAACCTATCAAATTAAAGTTCTTTGAGTCCTCTTTCCAACGCCACCAAGTTTGCCTTTTTTTGAGCTTGGAGTAAAACGTTATGGCCATTTTACCAGAGACTGTCATATCAGAATTCTGAATCTATGAACGACGAACCGTAGGTAGGTCTCGTAGGTGGTTCTGTCAAGTCGTTAAAAAGGTTCAAAAACTCAATTTTTGGGGACCCAAGACCTACGGATGGTACCTACGGTCCGTAGGTCGAACCACGAGCCGTAGCTGACCTAGTAGGTCATTTCGACAGTTTTAAAGAGGGGTGTTTTCATCTTTTCCCACCCTTTTATAATTAAAACCTTGACATTTTGGGACTAAAATTAGTCCTTTATCAGTACCCAACGTGCTTTTTCTCTCATTAACACTTAGAATCTTTTGAGAGCAAGAATTGGAGAGAAAGAGAAAAGCTAGGGTTCAAGAGTTTCATGCAAGACCTTTGAGTTCCACTTAGATAATCATCGTCCCGGGTATGTAAGGCTTTCATAGTATTGGACTAGTGCATCCACATGCCCTACATATATCAGAATTTCAGAAAAGAGAAATCTAGGGTTTTATTCCTTGTTTTTGAGAAATTTTGAGTTAAGCCTATTGTTGAATTCTAATTCAATTCTTGAGTTATTGTATCCATATCATTGAGTATTATTTTGATATTGTTCATGTCTACATTTCGGTATGAATCCTACTTATTGAGTTGATTGTTCATGACTAATTTTCTGCATGAACCCTATAATTTGAGTATTCATTGAGTTATTATTGAGAATCTCTTGAACCGAACGATTATCTTAAATTGACTTTTCTGAGAAAATAAAGAGGAGTTTTGAGGAAAGTTAAAGAGACATTTTGAGTAAAGTTTAAGGGAACTATTGATTTCCAAATTTATCATCTTTACAGTGAGAAAGAGAACTTTGATTTTTATAAAGAGTTAAAGGAGTTTCGAGAGATAATTGAGACATTGCCTCTTAAAGAGTACCTTTTGAGTAATTACCTCAAAACAGAGAAAGAGTATTTCTACTTGAGCATGATTGTATATATAATTATTGGGAGTAGTATTGAGCACCGATATGGGGATGAGTTCAGAAACCTCGAACTCCTTATAAACCATGTATGCCAACATGGGTAAAGGATTCATACTTTTTAGATGATTTCCTTATGCCTTCGAGTAGAGCTTAGTGGATCCACTTAGTTGAGGTTGTTCTATATCTCGGCAAGGTATAGTACAGTTCTGGCAGCGTGGGCGAGATGATGTATCATCACTTAGCTCATAGTGATGGTTGTCGGTTAGAGAATCTCCCAAATAAGAGTAAAGAGTAAAAATATCTTTTTTTGTATTTTTACATACCTCCTAGAGTTAATATCCGTTATTTACAAAACTTTAAATATGCCATCTCTTATTATTGCTTTGCATTGAGTTGAGTTGAGTTGAGGTGAGTATTCTCCTAGTCTTATCAGTTCAGTTATTGCTTTACTCAGCCATTTTACATACTCGTGCATTCAATGTACTAATGTCATTCGACCTGCATCATTTTATGATGCAGATACAGGTGTTCAGGATCATCAACAGGCGCTTCATTGATACCAATTGCACTCCAGCTAGCTTTGGTGAGCCTCCTTGATTTTCGGAGGACTTCACACTATGTTTCCTATTTTGTTAAGTTATCGAGGGTCCTGTCCCGACATCTATGTTAGTATTTAGAGGCTTCATAGATAGTTAGTGTAGAGAAGTCTCTCAGTATATTTCCTTTTGATAAGATGTTTTGAGACTGTTTTGCAAAGTATTTTTAATTGTTGAACTTAAGTGTTTTAAGACAGTTTGAGTTTAGAAATTGTTGGAGTTTAAATGTCTTAAATATTAATTCTAAGCTTTTTAATGCTTGAGTGAATCTTCCACTAAGTAGTTAGTCAGGCCAAGGGGTTCGCTTGGGGACCAGAAATGGTTCTCGAGTGCAGGCCACGTCCAGGGTATAGGCTCGGGGCGTGACAAAATCTTAGCTATTAAGAAACCAAAATAATAGATAATATATAATAATTTATTCTTCCAAACTGTTCTATTGTTGTTGGTGGGAGGTGGCAAGTATCTTCTGGAATTAGTCAAGCTGTGTGAAAGCTGGCCTGGACACCATTGTCATAAAAAAGTATAAGTATGTTTAATAAACTAAGTTTTGAATGTGTGTGTTACATGTCTGATGTATGTGTATTCCAAGTTATTTTAGTATAAATTTTGAATAATACCATAAAATTAAAGAAACCTTTTTTTGTAACTAGAGGTAAATTAGTAAAATAAAATTTCATAAATATGATACTTTGTTAGTGATGTTATGTCCGTCGCTTAAGAAGAATTTTTTTTTATATAAAAAAAGAGGAAGAAATGACGTAGTCTATCAGTTTTTGAAAAGTGATGAGACAAAAGAGATGGAAGTGACTGCATCGCTTTTCTGTCATCTTTAGCAACAAAAAAAACCACGTCGTCTGTCTCTTTTGACTATCATTTTTGAAGCAATTTTTAGTTGTGAAAGTATCATATTCATGAATTTACATTTTTACGAATTTAATTTTAGTTACAAAAAATGTGTTTCAATAATTTTATGTTATTATTAAAAATCTTATACTAAATAACTTGTAATACGCATGCAACAGACGTGCGACAGATGTGATCAAAATAATTTATACCAGAAGTGTACTAATATGAATATTCACCGATCAGTTTACCTATGAATAATGCATTTTTGATATATTAGGAATGTTCTGAATCTTTGCGAAAGGGAAAGGCAATACTTTAAGGGTTCGTGACTTGTTGTTTGACATTTGAGATATGTTCAGAGTTTTAGGGCTTCGTTGAGGGATGTTTAGCTAATTAAAGATTAAAAGTTGAATAGATAGTAGATAAGTGTGAAAAATGGGGGGGTGTCCTACCCGTAGTGTGATGGGGCATTGATACGAGTACCGGTGATATAAAAGGCAAAGTCTATTACTATGAAATGGTAGTTTGCAATTCAAGAAGGTTAAAGAATATGGACATTAATTAGCTGATGGATGGTTGACTTGGTTGTTTTGTGTGTGTGTGTTATGTTTCTTCATTGAACCGATATGTTTGTGATAGTCAAGGGTGAATGATTGAAATGAGATACATTATCGTTCCCTATTTTATTGATATTATGTTATGCACATTAATTGGCATGAGATCGAGTATGAATAAGGGTTGAGCACGTGGAGATCGTCCGTACTAGGAATTATTTGATTTTGTGATAGTGCATTGAGATCTTCCTCACGGGCATGTGGAGACCATCTGTGTCGTATATGGACCTCGTGAGTCCTCCATAGGCTACGAACTCCTGAAGAATTTCCTATGAGCATCATGTATATATGATTGAGGCATTACTTGGCATTTGAGGTATATCATCTCATTGTATTACATTGAATCTCATAACATCTTTTATTCATACTTGATTATGTGCTTAATTGATGTCAAACATTGGCATTGAATATCCCTATTTCGGTGAAACTTGGTTGTTAAGTATAATGTAGAACTTGTAAATTTGAAAGATGATTCTTACATAATCCTGTCACTATTTCTTCGTTATCTATCTATGAGACACATTTTGTATATGTGATTTCGTACTCATACTATATTTGTTGCACTCTTTTATGGTGTTTATTCAGTTTTGAATACAAGCACATCTTGTGGAGCTTTTTGAGCAAAGCTTATGTTATTTTGAAGTTGAGGTAAGCTATTTGGCTATTTTGCGGCCCATTCCTTCCTCTATCTCTTTAATCCTCCTACTGTTTTAGCATTTTGACAAGAATTTCTTATGTTCAAACTTTGTAATTACAATTGACAAGTTGCATCGCATTATAAAATATCTCGTACTTATGACACCAATTTTGGATGATATTTCAGTTTTTTCGCATTTCAGTTGTAAAAGACTTAGTAGACGTTTAGACATGCGATTTCAAATAGTGATATGAAATCATGAGATGAAATCAGCATTTGGACAAGCGATTTCATGCTGATTTCATCTCATGATTTCATATCATGAGATGAATCCCAAATTCTCCAAAAATTATGATTTGAGAATTTCAAATCATGATTTGGGATTTTTCAAATACAAAAATTGACTCACAAGTTTATATTTTGTAAAAACAACCCCCATTATATACACTTACCATTTATTTCATATGTAAATAAAAGTTGTAATTTATGTCATTACTTTTTAAACCATTTATACTCATCTAATGATTATTCTCACCAACATAAAATTATTTCCTACTTTACCATTTATATTCACCAATTCTTTATTTTTGATCAAATTTATTTACCAACTAAATTGACCAACAAATGGCTCAACGCAATAATATTAGTTCATCTTCTCGATCATATGATCGAGAAGATGCAAGTTCAATGTAGCACGATTATATTAAAGGCTTTAAAACTTATGTTCAAATTTATTTTTGATTGAATTAAAGTTTGATCAATAAATGTTGTACTTTTTTTAGAATAACTTTGTGATAGTATGTTATATGATTTGAAGACTTTTGCTTATTTGGTAAGATTGTATAAAGAATTGTGACAATTTTAATAGTTTTACAATAACTTATGAGTTTTTTATGTTCATAAGAAAGCATACAACATTAGAACTCCAAATTGCATATCCAAACAAAATTTCAACCTCATCTCATAATTCTATATCATGATTTCATATTGTATGACCAAACGGGCACTAGTGTTTGAGATTTTTTAGCTTGTCACTATACTTCTCCACTTGATTTACTGAATTGAATTTGTAAGAACATTGGATCATCTTACCTATCGATTCAGAATATAGGTGTCATCATAACTTGTGATTTTGAGTCGTGACATGATGTGAGTGCATTTATTCTATAACTATATTTGGAGCTTGAGTCTATGAACTCTTACTAAAAGTTTGTATCTCGTATGAGTGAGTGTCGAATGTACAATATCATAAACTTATACAGTTAGGATCTATAAGAATTATGCAGGTGTAGGAAACTGTAACTTCTTGCAATCTACATATTGTAGTCAATTGCAAGAGCGGACGTTTGTGCTACTCTTAAGAAGAGACAGTAACAGGGGAGCTCTCCTTTGGCATGTCAGCTGAAATATGTGATGATTATATAACCACATGCCAATAGAGAGTAGCCCTATCACTATTTCCCTTATAATCGTTTATACCAACTCGTCTATCTCATTTTTCTGCTTCTGATTCATCAAAGCAGTCCACGCTTTTATAGAGCATTCCTTCTCAGTTTAATTAAAAGACGGTATAAACCCGTAGAGAATCACCATATCCTATGTGATTTTTGGTATCTTGTTGTTGCATTAGGAGGTTTCTTTTTATAGGGTAAGAAAATGAGGTAACTTTTTTGTCCCTTTACAATTTCATGAAAGCAACTCCTCTGGAAAAAAGTTATTGGAAGGAGATGCTGCATGATTGTATGCCTTTAAAGTGTATTATTTGACTCAAGGACCTTCAAACAGCATATCCTTCATCATATTCCTATTTTACCTCTTCCCTTTTTTCAATTTACATTTCTATGTTATGTGTTTCTTGGGTTCGGTTTCTGAATAGTGAATATTAATAATAGAGGAATGGGGGCAGAATAGAAAATGGGTATCTAGGGCATGCTTTTCCTTTAGCTTTTCGATTTCCCAAATTCCAGTCTTGATTATGTTCTAAGATTTTTTTAGATTCCAAGTCTTTTACAGGCCAGGAAATCAACTGTACTGCTTCCTACTTAGTTTGGAGATGGTATAAACCACCAGATAGAGTAGCGGCATATCCTGTGACTTTTCGTGCTAGCTGTGGCCTATAGATATCTTCTTGCATTATATATGGGATTGCTTTTTCTAGGTCAGAAATAGAGGTAAATTTTTTATCTCTTTACAATTTCATTTTTCTAAAGCAACTCCTCTAAGAAAATATTTTCATTAGATTCCTTTAAGAAAAAGTTACTCATGAAAGGAGATACTGCATGATTTTTATGCCTTTGAAGTGTCTCATTTGACTCAAGGACCTTTAAATAGCATATCATTCATCATATTCTTTATTTTCTTGTTCCCTTTTCCTTATTTTTGCAAATTTTCATTTCTATGTTACGTGTATCGAATTTTCTGCATTTCATGTGGCTTTTTGTTTTTTCGTATTCCAGTGAATCAAGGGTACTACTGCTTCCTTTGTCTGAGTTTAACATAATAAAAGTTCAAAGAGACTGAGATTGTTATATTCTCTCATATTACTTAAGTGTGTTGTTATTTATCAAATAAATTTCAGTT
The DNA here is from genome assembly GCA_018342035.1 of Solanum appendiculatum. Lineage (NCBI taxonomy): Eukaryota > Viridiplantae > Streptophyta > Magnoliopsida > Solanales > Solanaceae > Solanum > Solanum appendiculatum. The sequence continues at coordinate 192,589 of JAGDQO010000456.1, forward strand.
CTGGATGTTATATAAGAAAACATGGACTAATAGTTGATAAAATTTCTTTTCGACAGACAAACAATTACTAATTGATCATTTTATTTTCTTCCACTAGTGCCAGATTTCTCTCGCGCCAAAAGTTCTAATACCTGATGTACCTATATCACAATTAAAAGTTATTATCACATATTATTTACTAAGTACTATCTTATACTCTTGTATCTTTTAAGAAAAAAACTTCCAGTTTTTTTTAAAGCGGATTATAGAAAAAAGCTAGACACATAAATTGAAATAGAGGGAGTAATATAAAAAGTTGATAAGTTTTTAGAACTAGAAACTCTGCACATGCGTTTCACAAGTATGCTGAGTCATGTAGTACACAGTTTCTTATTGATTAACAATTATTTGAAAAAACAAAGCACAAGTTATGTGAATGATTCATGTGAGTTTTCGTATGATTACTTGTTTGTGACACACTCATAGGCATAATCTCTACCTTTAAGCAACGCGCGTGCCATAGGGCAATACAGGGAATCTGATGAAAATATTTTTTCAAAAGAGCTTTCACGAAATGTTATTGTAAATGATAAGAAAAGTTACGCCCATTTTCTGACCCTACAATAATCCACAGGCCACATGACATAAAAAGGGCAGGATACGCAATTCTCGAATGGTTTATCCCATCTCTTAAACTAAGAAGTAGTGCTCTATAAAAGCTTGAAAGGACTCTATTGTTATGAACCAAGAAGCAGAAAAATGAGAAAGAATAGCTGGTGATTGATAGTAATAGTTTTGAATTTCTAAGCAAAACAGTGATAGGGCTACTCTCTATTGGCATGCGGTTATATGTTTATCACACATTTCAGCTAACACGCCAAATTAAAGGAGAGCTGCCCTGCTACTGTCTCTGCTTAATATCCTAACACAAACGTCTGTAGTGCTCAAGCAGAAGCAGAAGCATGAGAAAAAAGTGTTTGTGAATGATATTAAGCTTTTCTTCCATGATGGATCCAAGTTGTAAAAGACTCATATGGTGTATTAATTTCAAGTAAATTAAGGCTTCTGGATGTTGTTGTATTAATCCGTATAAAAAAATCAAAGCATCACCAATCTTGACAAAAAATGGAAGTGACCACTTATTCAACTGGAAGTGTAATTTTACATTTCCTTGAAACTGTTGGAATGGTTAGATGAATGGCCCTTCGTTTCTCCTTCTCTATATTTTCCCAAGATCCTTTTGGGTGTGTGACGCTCTTCCCACTTTAAATAGTAAAACAACACTAAACGAGTTTTCTGAATCATTGTTAAAAAGACGACAATGCCATTTAAATCTCTCCAACTCATATTAAAAAATATGAGCTCCCAATATTTCTACATTAAAACTAGTTTTGGAAAAATGTAAATGCCATGCAAAAGTGAAAGTTTGTGGACAATGCTTTACATAAGCTATTTAAAGTTACTTCTATTTTAATTGTGCTTTTTAAAAAAAAATTAAAATAAAAATCAAACTAGGACTCCATCAGTTTCTCCCCGTCCATGTTGTAACCTTTGCTGGCACACCACTTTAGACCATGATTTTAAATTGCCACATAGATAATAATTAGTTCGGGTTAGCATGATATGCAAACTGGAAAAAATGACGATACTTTTGAGTAATATGAGAGAAGTCAAAAGACGCAATCGAACTTTTATTTTGTCCAACACTTTACCTAAATCAATTTTGTTTCTCGACTTCTAAAAGACTTGGGATCTGAAAAAATTACTAGCCTAATTAAGTGAGACTAGAACTAGGAGATCGAAAAGCCACGTGAAAGCAATAATGACTCTACATAGAAATGTCGATATGGACAAAAGAAGAGGAAAATGAGGAATGAAGAGAAATGTCGATTGGTATCGAACGTGCACGTAAGATCAAGTACAAATCAATTGAAGAAGCATATAATTTAAGGAAATAATATTTATTCAAGAATACAAGGTAAAGATAAAATATGATGATGATATTTAGTAGATGTTTAATGTGGAGAAATTAAAGCCAAATTGACTTTGGATTCTATTGAAAAGAAACTGAAGCTGACTAAAGATTACACCATGATTTTGTTGATGCTACATATTTTAGGAAATTGATGGAGAGTCTGAGGTACTTGACGTTCACAAGACATGGTATTTTTCATGACATGCTCAAGTTTGAAAATCTTGTTTTAAGGAGGTTATGTTGAAATTAAACCAAGATTATTAATCCAAAGTTGTATAGGATTTAATATTTGGTAGTTTATTTAATTCATATCTAATTAGGTTTCATTCAAAGTCATATAGGAACAAATTTCAAGTGATAGCCTAATTTGGTTTTTTAGTATTATAAATATGGGGGTTGCGCCACATATTTTTGAGTAGTAAGATTTAACAGTTCATGAGCTATTACGTAAAGCCTCCTACCTCTTCTCGCTAATGTGAAAAGTTTCTTCTATATAATCTGTAACACCCCGAAAATTTCTAAGTTAAGACTTGAACCATTCTTGAAATTCGTATAAGGTCGTACCGAGTGATTCTTAATTGTTCTTGGATTCTAAGGTCAATTCTGTAGTGTGTGAATGAATTTGAATATGAACTAAGGTCACTAGAATCCCCTAGAACAAAGTTGAGTTGAAAACTTTCCTACCGATTGAGTTTCAATAGGAGATCTTACTTGGGTCAACTTTAAACGACCATATCTCTCTGTATATAAGGAATTAGGTGGCTCATACCTATCAAATCGAAGGTCTTTGAGACCTCTTTCCAACGCCGCCAAGTTTGCTAAATTTCGAGCTCGGAGTAAAAGGTAATGCCCGTTTGAGTGAAGCCTCTCTAATTAAGGCATCTCATTCATTTTAGAAAAGGGTATTTTGGTCTTTTACTTTTCTCCACTAGGTTTAGCACGTTTTTCCTCACCCAATTAAGGGTCTAATCAGATGCTAAACCATTCTTTGTCGTTCCTAAAAACTTAGAAAAATAAGAGAAGAGCTCAAGAGGAGAAAGAGCTAGGTTTTGAGTGTTCATCAAGATCCAGTCGATTTTCGCCAAGAACATTGTTCTTTCTAGGTATGTAAGGCTTCCCACAGTGATGGATTTGTTCATCCTCATGCCAAACATGTAATCATTTTGTTAATTCGCCCATATAATCGCTTATGTAAATATTCTTGAAGAATTCTTAAGTTTTAAGCTTCATTCTTTAACAATGGAGGTTTTGAGTTCTTGAGGTGAGGGTTTTGTGAATGAGTGTTGTTTCTTGATAGAATTTGAGTGGGATTTCGATAATTTTGTGTTGGTTTTGTGAATCAAAGATATTTTGGAAGAAACCAATTGATTCTAGATGAGTTAGGACCCTAAATTGAGTAAGAAAATTCGTCAGATTTCTGGGTAGGGGGCTGGGGCGGCGCGCCACCATAGCGCCAGAACTACTGGTCAGTAGTTTGGGGCCTAGCGTGCCATGCCAACAGTGCTCCCCAAACTCTGGTCAGTAGTTTGGAGCCTGGCGCCCCACGCCATCAGTGCTCTAGGGTTGCCTGACCTTTTTCCTTCCGTGTTTCATTCCGGACGTGTTCCTCTAAATTGTGGCTATGCTTTCCCTCTCTATATTAGCTCCTATGGGCTCCATTTATCATTGAAAATTCATGCATTATCCTACTCATATGTCTTAATGCATTTTCAAAACTAAAGTGAGTTTTAAGAGAAGAGTCAAGAACTATTATTGAGAAAGTAAAGAGGAGTTTAAGAATCTTTTTAGAACAAATGCTTTGTCTTTAAAATTGATTCTGAGGAAGAGTAAAGATGAGTTTCGAGAAATATAGGAAACTATGTAATTCCTAAGATAATAGTTTTAATTTGAGAAAAGAGAAACTTTGCTTTCTAGTTGAGTTATGAGTACAGAGATACTTCAGAGCAGTTACCTCTTTTAAGAGGATAGTTTGAGAAATTATCTTAAACCATAGAAAGAGTAATATTTTTATACATTTGAGCAACAATACATATCATTGGGAGTAGTATTGAGCACCGATATGGGGGAGAGTTTAGACAACTCACAGCCCCCATAAACCATGTCTTGCCAACATGGGTTCAGGATCATACTTTTCAGATGAATCCTTATAGCTTAGTGGATGCACTTAGTTCAGGTGTTCTATATCCCGGCACGATATAGGACAGTTCTGGCAGCGTGGACTAGACGTTGTATCATCACTTAGCTCACAGTGATGGTTGTCGGTTAGAGAATCTCCCAATAAAGTTAAACTGTATTTTTTTTATATAACACTTCTTATGTTGAGTTCAGAGTTGAGTAAGTATTTTTGTAAAGTTAAAAGATTTCATTCCTTTAATCCTTTACATTCAGTTGAGTTCATTCTATATCTATTGCAGTCATTCGATTCAATTATTTATTCTACTTCAACCAGATTATATACTCGTACATTCCATGTACTGATGTCATTCGACCTACATCTTATAATGATGTAGATACAGGTGTTCAGGATCATCAACAGACGTTTCGTTGAGATCATTTGACATTCCAGTTAGATTTGGTGAGCCTCCTTGCATTCCGGAGGATTCCCCTTTCAGTTTAGTCTTTTTAGGGTGTTGTGGGTCTTGTCCTAGCATCCATATGTTGAGCTATAGAGGCTTCATAGATAGATATAGTTGAGGAGTCTTTTAGTATTTACTTCGTTTGAGTTGTTTTAGAAACTATAAGTATTTCTATTGAGTATTGTCCAGACTTTATGAATTGAGTCTTTAAGTTTATCAGATTTAATACAGTTTTAAGCCTATTATTGCTTGATTTAGTTTTTCGCTTGTAGTCAGTCAGGATGAGGGTTCTTTTGGGGACCAGCAATGGTTCTCGAGTACCGATCACATCCAGGGTGTAGGCTTGGGGCGTGACATAATCATTGATAGATCTTTCACTTGTTCCCATATTATTTCTTTGGATATTTTTATTTTCTTCATGGTTTATTGTGGTGATAGCTAATGATGGTACTTGTGAGTATCAATTAGGGATGGTGTTGGTGTGGTGGATATATAGTAGCTAGTGGTTGATGGTGGCAGCAAATATGGTGACACTTCTAAAAAATCGTCGAAAACTGATGGACGACCTCAATCATTTTTTTGACTAAAACTGATGGATGCGACTACGTCAAAATATGGTGAGTCGATTTTCTAAAAAATCGAGGGATGTCTTTCAGTTTCCTTAAATTTTTAAATATCATTCTTAATAAGAAAAATGAGTATAAAAAATTTGGCGAGAGCCCTCGGTTTTTTTTATAAAAATATAATTTTTTATTGCAAAACAGATTACAAAAATAAATTAAAAAAATTGATGGAGTCTCTCACCCAAGAACAACCCCTATACGTAATTGCATGATGATATTGTTGGGGGATCTCCTGCTTGCCCTTGAAGTTTGCAGTTGTAGACATGTGATTTTTTACTCTCTCTGAGTTTTAACATATTTTTAGCTTTAAATATCTATTTTCAAATCTAATCTTTTTTTTTACCTTTATTTCATTTTTAGTAGATTATACTTGAGAAAATTAAAAATCACAAAAATGGTCATATTTTAAGATAATACTTTTATTTTTGATTTTGTGAGAAAAAAGAAAATTACAAAATGTATGTTATTTGAGTTTTCTTATAATTACCATTTAGATAGTATTTTATTCCAGGTTATTTTTAAAAGAAAAATCAAAATATCAAACCTAATGGCATGTTGACTCGTGATAAATTTTATCTCAATATATATTAAAAGCATATTCCATGGGGGAGGGGAATATTCTACTCTTTTCTCCAAACGTTTTGATATTATCCAAAATTCATAAGGGTATTTTAGGAAGATTAGACCCTAAAAAATACACACACTTTACCCTAAACCTAGACTATAAAACAATAAGAGGACCTAATAAAGGATCAAGAAAAATCAGCCGCAACACTCATCTTCTTCACCTTAGATTAGTTCTGGAAAATGATATAGTTTAGTCTTCCCTCACCGTTAATAGACCTCCATCATTTCAGCTAAGACACCCCAAAACACCCATCAAAACCCCACCATAACCTCATCGTTAACCACCAAAAATTCCAACCTTTCTCCACCGTGTAAACTTCATCTTTTTCTCCATGGTTTTGATCAGTCTGTCGAGGGTTCCAGTTCGATCAAGGTTTTTTTTTCGATCAGTTAAGTTTCAGAAGGCATCATATTGACATAAAGGTCCAGTTTTTACTTTGCTTGTTGACTAATACATGGAATTTGATATGCATTTTTGTTTTAAATGGTTAAAATTGATTGTTAAAGCATGGGTTACTTATTTGGCATAAAGTTATCATTTCTTGTTGTTGAGAGGAATGGCAGTGGGGTGGTGCGGGGAGGGGAAGGGGGAGGGGGAGGGAGCGGGTTGAGCTTAACCCGTAAAAATTTTAATCCACCCCGCATAACAATTTTTTCATTTTCAACCCGCCCACCCTGCCCCATAAAGACCCGCCCCGCATGAACACCCCCCCCCCCGCATAAATTTTGTAATGTTTTCCATTTCTAGTTAAGTTTAATACTAAAAATAAAATTCATAAAAATATATTCATTATTTTATTAAGTTGTATCAATTTAATAGATAATGAATTAACATTTTATTTTTTAGAGGTCAATTGGGAAGCATGTAATCATTTTCATTTATTATCTTGAATATTTTAGTAATTTTGAAGAAATAATTTTAATAGATAAAGCTCTATCACTTTATAACATGTAAAAAGTTAAAATTAAGTTTGAACCCGCATAGAGCCACATAAAACATCATAGACCTACAATCCGCCTCTCCTTGCATTAGTTTCTTAAAAAATCACTTCAACTCACCCCACATCCCTCCCCGCCCCACATAACCTTAAACCCGCCCCGCCCCCCATAGCCATAAATCCACCCCGCCCCATTGCCATCCCTAGTTCCTGATGAACATTTAATGTTGGAAGAGCTCACAACACGGGAAAAATAATAATTTTTAATTAATAACATGTTTATATCTTTATTTAATTTTGATTTAATATGATGTCTTTCCATTAGGGGTAGTCTACTGCTTAAGTTCATGTTAGCCAGGAGTGAATTCTTAATATGATAGAGAATTCTTTTGCTTTGAATCAGTAAATTATTTGAGCAGTAAGTTTCATTTAAATTATAAGAGTTTATGCTCCAAGTGTTAATCTCTAAGTGAGAGTGTGTATAATTTATCATCTTGACTGAGATAGCAACTTTGCGTCTTAGATAAAGACAATTAACAACTTTGCGTCTTAGATAAAGACAATTTCTTAAAATGGCAAGGTCGCATTTACACATCTTGACCCAAACCCTCTTAAAAATATAAATCTAAATCTTTGATTCAACAAGCGAGTAAATCATAATTTTGGGTAATCAATATCTAGACATGTATTACCAAACTTATTTATAGACTCTGGGTATGATATGTATTGGTGCGCTTTAGTTATCAAATCGAAAATACTATAAATCATAGTTTCATCAAAGTCAAAAAGAATCAATCCATTACATGAGGTAAAAATTTCAACGCCATAGGATAAAATCATCACATATTGAATGATTGGGATAAGGTTTAAAGAGATTTTGTGGAATTTTCTAAATAAGTTCATGCATATATTCTTAATTACTTTAGAGATTTTCCCTATAAAGTTTTATTTTACTAACACCAATGAAAATAGTGACTCATTTTAGGTAACACATTTGATGTCTTCTTTTGTAGATTCAAAAAATAGAATAGCATGATAGGGTAACAAAAAAGGAGACATAGCAGAGGAACACAACGGTATATTAGTGAGTATGAAATTACATAATGATATAGTTGGGGGGATCATCTCTTGCTTGCCCTTGAAGTTTGGCGTTGGAACAAAGTTTGAGAAAATTCAGGATTAGAAATCCTGCCTTTAAGATTCTTGCTTAGAGCCTTATGTAAGATTCTAAGCAAGAATCTTAAAGGTAGAATTTCTAATCCTAAATTTTCTCAACTTTGTTCCAACGTCAAACTTCAAGGGAAAGCAGGAGATGATCCCCCCAATTATATCATCATATAATTCCATACTCACTAATATACTGTTGTGTTCCTCTGCTATGTATCCTTTTTCTTACCCTATTATGCTATTCTATTATTTCGAATCTACAAATGAAGACATCAAATGTATTACTTAAAATGAATCACTATTTTCATTGGTGTTAAATAAAATAAAATTTTATAGGGAAAATCTCTGAAGTGATTAAGAAGATCTGCATGAACAACCAATGAACTAGATATGTTGATTTAAAATGAATCTTAGCCATTAAGAAACCAAAATAATAGATAATATATAATAATTGATTCTTCCAAACTGTTCGAGCTTTGGTGGATAGAATTACCTATTGCTGGTGGAGGTGGCAGTTATCTCGTGGAATAATTCGAGCTGCATGAAAACTGGTCTTGACACCACGGTCATAAAAAAAAGTATAAGTATGTTTAAGAAACTAAGTTTTGAACGTGTGTTTTACATTTCTGATGTATGTGTATTCCAAGTTATTTTAGTATAAATTCTGAATAATACCATAAAATTAAAGAAACTTTTTTTCGTGTAACTAGAGGTAAATTAGTAAAATAAAATTTCATAAATGTGATACTTTGATAGTGACGTTATGTCCATCGCTTAAGAAGAAAAGTATTTTTTTATAAAAAAAGTAAGAAATGATGCAGTCCATCTGTTTTTGAAAAGCGACGAGGACAAAAGAGATGGAAGTGATTGCATTGCTTTTCTGTTGTTTTTAGCAAAAAAAAAAACCTCATCGTCTGTCGCTTTTGGCCCTCGCTTTTTAAGCAATTTTTAGTTGTGAAAGTATCATATTCATGAATTTACATTTTACAAATTTAATTTTAATTACAAAAAATGTGTTTCAATAATTTTATATTACTATTAATCTTATACTAAATAACTTGTAATACACATGTAACAGACGTGCGACAGATGTGTTCAAAATAATTTATACCAGAAGTATACTAATATGAATATTCACCTATCCGTTTACGGATGAATAATGCATTTTTGATATATTAGGAATTTTCTTAATCTTTGTGAAAGGGGAAGGCAATATTTTAAGGGTTTGTGACTTATTGTTCTGAATTCGAGGTATGTTAAGAGTTTTAGGGCTTCGTTGAGGGATGTTTAGCCAATTAAAGATAAAAACATTGAATAGATAATGGTTAAGTGTGAAAATTGGGGGGGTGTCATACCCGTAGTGTGATGGGGCATTGATATGAGTACCGGTGATATAAAAGGGAAAGTCTATTTCTATGAAACGGTAGTTTCCAATCCAAGAATGCTAAAGTATATGGACATTAATTAGCTGATGAATGGTTGACTTGGTTGTTTTTTGTGTGTGTGTTATGTTTCTTCATTTAACCTATATGTTTGTGATAGTCGAGGGTGAATTATTGAAATGAGATGCATTATCATTTCCTGTTTTATTGATATTATGTTATGCACATTAACTGGCATAAGATCGAGTATGAGTAAAGGTTGAGCATGTGGAGATCGTCCGTTTCAGGGATTATTTGATTTTGTGATAGTGCATTGAGATCCTCCTCACGGGTATATAGAAACCATCTGTGTTGTATATGGACCTCGTGAGTCCTCCATGGGCTACGAACTCCTGAAGAATTTCCTTGGAGCATCATGTATATATGATTGAGGCATTACTTGGCATTTGAGGTATATCATCTCATTGTATTGCATTGAATCTCATAACATTCTTTATTCATACTTGATTATGTCCTTATTGATGTCGAACATTACGTGGCATTGAATATCCCTATTTCAGTGAAAACTTGGTTGTTAAGTATAATGTAGAACTTGTAAATTTGAAAGATGATTCTTACATAATCCTGTCACTATTTCTTCTTTATCGATCTATGAGACATATTGTGTATATGTGATTTCGTGCTCATACTATATTTTTTGCACTCTTTTATGGTGTTGATTCAATTTTGAGTATGAGCACATCTTGTGAAGCTTTTTGAGCCCGAGCTTAGGTTGTTTTTAAGTTGTGGTAAGCTGTTTGGCTGTTTTGTAGCCCACACCTTCCTTTATCTCTTTAATCCTTTTGTTGTTTTAGCATTCAGACATAGAATTTCTTATGTTCAAACTTTGTAATTCAAATTTTAAAGTTGCATCGTATTGTAAAATATCTTGTACCTATGACACCAATTTTGGAAGATATTTCTTCTTTTTTCGCATTTCAATTATGAAAGACCAAGTATTTGAGATTTTTTAGCTTGTCACTATACTTTTCCACTTGATTTACTGAATTGAATTTGTAAGAGCATTGGGTCATCTTACCTATCGATTGAGAATATAAGTATCATCATAACTTGTGATTTTAAGTCGTGACATGATGTGACTGCATTTATTCTGTAATTATTTGTGGAGGTTGAGTCTATGAACTCTTAACGAAAGTTTGTATTTCCTATGAGCGAGTTTTGAATTACAGGAGTACCGTTGAAAAATTTCACCTATATGTGAGTGTCGAAGTAGGCAGCTTCCTATGAGAATGAGGATTATCTAAAAACACTCCTGAAATTAGAATATCACAAGGTTGTAATGCGTTATTGGCTATTATAAACTTATATTAACACCTTGATTATTGTGTGTAAGTAGTGATACTTTATTTCCTTTAAGCATTAATAGTTCAAGTACTGTGAGACCACTACTGACTTTGGATTAAAGATTACTATTTTGCTAAGTGAAAGTTCAATGCAAAAGACACCTTCATTATGCATAATAGTCTCCCTTTAACTAAATTCGTGAACTCTCTTATTTCAAAGTTGGTGTTTATGCTTTTTAATATTAAATTAGAATATTAAAGTGCATATGTTAGTGGATATAAATTTGCAAGAAGGTGACCATTATTTTTTGGTGTAACTCATGTACCCACTAATGCCATGATCTACCACTAATTATAGGATTAAGACGTATGAATCTTAATATTAAGATGTGGTTTCTAGATCTGAATATTGTATGATTGAAACTGTTTATTTTTCCAACATCTAAATATGCAAATTTCTCTCTCTCTCTCTCTCTCTCTCTCTCTCTGACATGCTTCCCTGCTGCATAGGCAGACTAAGAAGCCTGCTATTCTCCACCAAAAACTGCGTGACGCACTATATCATCTGCCTCAAGCTCTGGGGTTGGTGCTGGTACATCAGTCTCCACAGCAGCCAAGGGATCAAGATCAACACGGAGACTAGCTAACTCCGTCTGGAAGGCAGCCATATCTATCGTGGGCCCAGGCTGGGAACTCTCTATCATCCTGCTCTCAAAAGCATCAATGCGCCGGTGCACCAAGATCAAAGCTTCTTCTTGCCCTGCATTCAAATCACCCACAATAATTACAGGCAAAGTATCATTTGGGCCTAAGAAAGCATACCGCAGATGGGATGGGAGAGCTTTTAGCTCCAATTTCGCGGGTTCATCTATTAATGGTTTGGCAGGTGGAGTGTCTCGATTCTTCAAATCCAAATGCAACCTCCTAGGTAGGCGACGAGGGCAAATGCCATCATTAAGGGCAAAAACTAGTTCATCATACTCTGCAATACCATCGCCATCAAAATTCATGATTACAGCTACTAATGCTTCAACACCTAGCCTCTCCTCAATGGACACCTCTGGCCTCTCCTCATCGAAATGGTCTACCACTAACACTGTGTTAAGCTCATTTTTATGCTTCATGGATCTACAGATGTTAAGTGTCACCTCTTCATTATTCAATCGAAACCTCATCTGCCCTATTTCCAAGTCTACCAAAGCGCGTCCCGTAGCAAGGAACGGTCTGCCCAGGATTATGGGCACTTCAAAATCAACCTCGCAATCTAGAATCACAAAATCTGCTGGAAATATGAATGTTTCTACCTTTACCAAGACATCTTGGAGCACTCCTATTGGTTTGTTCACCGTCCGGTCATCCATTAGTACCCTCATTGTTGTTGGTTTGGGGGCTCCCAACCCCAGTTTCTTGAACACAGACAACAACATCAAGTTAATGCTAGCACCCAAGTCACATAGCGCTTTTGCAAAGTGCAACATGCCAATCGTGCATGGGATAGTGAAAGCTTCGGGATCTTCCTTCTTTTGCACTAACGACCGAGTAGCAATGGCACTACAGTGTTGCAGCTTATCATCATCTTCAAAGCTAACAACCCTCTTTTTGGTCACTAAATCTTTCATGAACTTCACATAACCGGGCATCTGCTCTAATGCTTCAATCAAAGGGACATTAATAGACAATTGTTTTAACATAGAAATAAATTTCTGATACTTCCCTTCTAAAGTCTTCTTGACCAACCTTTGTGGAAAGGGAGGTGGTGGTCTTGGTATATGAATCACCTTTTTAGTGATCTCAGCCTCCTT
>JAGDQO010000456.1:862500-865000 GCA_018342035.1 Solanum appendiculatum
TTGTTGATGAATCTTTGCTGAAGTACAATATATTAGCTAATTGTCACTTCTCGGCTTTCTTACTTTCTTTAATTGAAAACTGCAATGATGAAACCATATGCTCGTCGTCACTTCTCATTTTGCCTGCTCTGTCAAATAAACCAAGGTAAAGTTGTAAAGCAATAAACCTTCAAAACGTTCACTTATCATAGTTGAGATGATCCTTGTGCTGATCTATCAACACAGTAACTGGGATCACTTGAGAGTTCTGTGTTTTATTTTTGACTTACAGATCTGCTAAATGGTAAACTGGCAGGTGAACATGCTTGGCAGAATCTTACTAGTTTTGAGTCTTGATGGTGTACTTTGTTAAAGTGTCCTTGACAAAATGGTTGTGGTTTCTTTGTCTTACTATTAATTAGTGCTCTTAACTTTTTCTCAAGATGATATAACTGAGCAAGACAATATTTTGTTAAAATGTCAAGTTCCGAAAAACTGGGGCATTCCGAGAATTGAACTCGGGACCTCTCGCACCCTAAGCGAGAATCATACCACTAGACCAAATGCCCTGTTGTTTCTCCCCTATGTAATGCGTCTTTTTAGGTTCCATCTCTAACTTGTTTATTGTTTACTTTGCATCATGATAGTCATTATAAGTCTGTTGATCTCTGAGCGGTCATAACCGTCAGAGAAGAGGTTCAGTATTGGTTTGTAATTTTGTATCCTCAATATGTTTGTTTCATAGTTTTCTATTTGGCCATGAAATTTCTAGCATAACTTTAATAGATGCTGACTGTACTGATATATGCTAGTCATAGGAATTAGCTCTCTCTGAAATTAAATATACGTTCTTACATAAGTTATGTCAGATATTCACTGACTTTTTCCTGAAGCTTTGCATTTGAAGTAAGAAAAGGATAAAAACAAATGTAAACCAAAGGATACTTAAACTCCACCCACCCACCCACCCTTCTTTTTATATTTTAATAGCATAGTTGACTTCTGATCTTATTCAATACTGTCTACTCACACTGAGCCCCTAGCCATATGTATAGTCACATGTTTGCTCAAACCGACCACATTTATATTATTGATGTACCTGTAGAAGTGTAATGCATTAAATAGGGCATTGGGTAGGAATTGTTTTAGATAAATACTCTCTTACCTCTGCACTTGCTTCATATGGGAGAGTCAGCTGTAACATTAAAATTTCTATTAAAAGAAATAATGGATAATTGATCAATTGTGTTGCAACCTTTTTTTAAAGAACAAAGGCATTTTGATTTATCAGATTTTAAGGTTAATTTTATTTTAAAAGATACAAGGAATAATTGATTAGTTATGTATCCGATGAAATAAAATGGGGCATTCCGTGAATTGAATTCGGGACAACTAATCACACTCAAATGAGAATCATACCACCAGACCAAATGCCCAGGTGTTGATGAATGTCATTACATGATTAACATGTTGTTATTCTCTGTGTCAGCAATAACTAGATCATAATATATCATTCGTTGAAAATATAGAATCTGTAGACTCTTTGTTTGGCGTCTTTGATCTGCATTTCCTTATATGAAGATTTTCCGAGGAATTCAGTTTATTCTCATTAGAATAGTGTCACTCTGTCACTATAACTAGAGAGAGTTCTTAACTCTTCTGCTTTTGCAGCCTGTCCTCTAATTCTTAGAAATCATCTTTTATCATTTGAAGCCCTTGGGATATCTGAATTTGGACATGTTGTGACAAGCGAAGAACTGTTATTGGTGATGAAATAAAAGTTTGGCATTAGATGATTAATGCATCATACTTACACCACATAATTTGAGTTGAAGTCGCTACTTAAAAAGAACACCTAATTATAGGAATGATAAAGAGGAAAATATCGGCTTTGCTTTTGGTTTTCTCTGATTTCTAGTTTATTCTAGAAATCTTCTTCATTAATCTAGTCTGTGATTCTTGTTTGTGTATTAGTCTGCAGTTCATTAAAAGTAAGTTAGCTCACAGAAAAACATGAACCTTGTGTTGTTCATGCTTCATTACTCAAGTAAAAAATGAACGAATGATTAGTCAACTGATGCTATTAATCTGAGCTCTCACGCTTAATAGAGAACATACTACTAGAGTTATCCTTGATTTTGGTAACACTTTTCTGACATTGATTGATAATTTCGGCTATCATTTTTTATCTCCCTAATCCATTAAAATGAACCTTGTCTATTAATCGATACTGATGGACAAATATATTTTCTAACTGTCACTTAGTTTTACCGACTTTCTCTAATTGAAAACAAATGTAAAACTGCAATGACATACATTTTCTGATTATCACTTCTCAGTTTCTTTTTGCTCTCTCGAGTTGAAAACAAATGCAAAGCTGTATATTTCAAAACTTTCACTTGTCATAGTTGAGCTGCAGCTTGTGCTAATCAATTCCTTCGTGTCTTAGGGATCATTTAGGAGTTATATGTTGGATTTGGACTTCCATATCTGGTAAAGTTGCAGGTGAGCAGAAATTAGC